>ARYC01010105.1:0-27234 GCA_000711775.1 Oxytricha trifallax | reverse complement strand
TTTATGAGCTTGATAATTTAAGCCCAGTAGAAGAAGAAATCAAGTAGTAGCAGAGCAATTAAAAAAATATATTGTTAAATATTTGTAATTTTAAATAGATTAAGAGTTTTTATTTAATCATCATTTAAGTTTTTTTTATAGGAAAGTGGCATACATTTTACATGGGGTTTTATATTTGTATTCTATATTTTATAGGAAATTTATAATTAAGAAGAAAAATTTTGTTTTTATTGATTCTGACTATGAGAAAAATAACTAACTTCTTTAAAACTAAGCTCCAATATTTTTTGAAGAAGAGAGAGAATCTCTAAATAGAGACGAAGCAGCTGCAAATTATATCTATTTAATTAAATTTTCCCCTAAAAAATTTATAATAATCTAAAGTTTTAAAATGCAAGTACTTGCCAAAGAAATTTTACTGTATCAAAAGAAATGGAGTCAAGATAGCTTTAGGAAGAACTGAGTATAAATAAAATAAAACCTTTGTTACAAGAACTGTAACAAACATCATAGTGTGAAGTCAAGGACGCGGTATATTTCCAAGCAGATTCAACCTAAACAATAGTAAACAATGAAATGCAATAAGTTTCATAAAGTATTAAACAAAGTTTGAATGTTAGTGAAAATAAAAGTGAGAATAGCGTAATAACAATCAGTGATTTTTATAATTCAAGTTATACCTCAAGTTAAGGTCATTTTATCATTATTAATTCAGTTTTATATTCAAAGATAAAAAAATAATCATTGGGAAAAGGTTCCTAACAATCAAGATATTAGATAAATCGCATCACACTAATTTTAACAATAAAATTAATTCGGTTAAGATGTGGCAAATAGTGCAGAAACTATAATTCTTAGAATGAGTGACTAAGATAGTTAAAAAATCTCTTATTAGGATAAATACTTATTAAAGTTTTATTAATTTAAAAGGCGTTTTTTATTTCATCAAATTTTGATTAATTTTTAGGCAAACCACAGTATTTAATTAAGTACTGATGGGTTCTTTGTGTGAATAGTTCAGAATGACAATCTCTCTCTGAAAGATTTTTTTTATAATATCTAATTATTTTTTTCAATTAAATAACAACATAATTAATACTAAAAGGACCAATCCTAAAAATGCTGCATATAGATTTTCTAGGTTATAATTTATGAATTTTTTCAAATTTCTTTAATTTTCTATTTTTTAATAAGCAACAGTTATCAAAGGTCATCAGCATCAAGGATACTAATTGAATCAAATACTATATACATTTTTTTAATAAATGAGGAAAAACGGAGGAATAATTTATATAACATTAAAGAAGAAATTTAAGAAGTTCCTGGCTAGAGAAACCTGTACCCTATAGATTAGAAATCAAAAATATAGCAATTTAATTTCATTTCAGTTATGTAATTGTAGTACGCATTTTTTTATATTATTATTATTATTAAATGAGATTAGGAAGAATCTTTATAAGAAATGACAATGAAGAGCAAAGATATAATAAGCGATAAAATCTCAAATCAAGACGAATCTGTGAGATACCAAAATTTAAAATATATAATTTCCTATTGTATGTTTTTGAATACTTTTATTTAATAATTTCTTTGATAGACTCGAGTAGTAAGAGGAAATTAAAGACTATAATTAAGTAGATTTTTCAAAGAAATATTAAACTTAGGAAGCAAGATATAAAGTATATGTAAATGATCCTGGTAGAACAGACTATAATATATTTTTAAATCAAATCAGTAAAATAAAATGAATTACTATTTTTATATCAAAATGATTGCTTAATTCAATAAGAGTAGATAATCAATAAAAAGTTAAGCGACAACTTTTTTGGAGATTTAAAAATATAATTTTTATATTAAACTAATGAATATTGGATGGGAATCAATTTGTAATAAAATAAAAATGATTGATTATATTAGAAATTATCAGTGTCTTATTTTTATCGAAGTTTTGTCTTAAATAGCAAGGCATGATAATTAAGTAACGACTTAATAGGTTCAATGATAAAATGTGAAAGGAAGAATAATATTTTTTAATTTTTATACTAATCTATATTTGGCGTATCAACATATTATATGTTAAAGTTATTGGGGTATGCAATATCGCAACAAAATTAAGAGTTTTTTTTACATATTTTATTAAATCATAATGCAACAATACGATGACATATAATCTTAAATACTTAATATATAAAGAATACTACAACAAAAAACACATTTTTTTAAATAGGCTCTTATGATTATGGATAAATAAAAATCATATTAATTAATATTTTATTTAAATGCATAATTTTTTGTCGAATTTATACATTAATATGTAATTTTACTTTAATTTAAATAACCCATCGAATGTATGAATGTATATTTATAGTTAGAATTATTTTTATTCAAAAAATTTAAATATTTTTAATCTATAAATTATATATATTGTCAAATTATTATGATTTTTTTTGATTATAATAATATTTTATCTAATAATTAATAAAATACAAATTGTTTAATACATTTTAATAAAATATATTTATGAGGTTAGATTGTGTGGATTCATTCGATAATGACGCTCATGTGATGGAAAGTTTACATATAAATAATTAATAAAATTATTTATAATAAAGTAGTACTAAAAGGTATTCAATGCCAGTTAAGACCTAAAACTCTCTCAATTACGAAAATCAGAGATACAATCGAGATGCTTAAAATCAACATAACAACGAAGAAAGTATAAATAAAAAGATAAATTAGTATTACATATTTATTTCATTATATAGGAAATAAAAGTTCTAAAAATATTGAAAAAGACAAGCAAGGATAAAACTGGAGAGGCCTTCTCATCAATATAAAATATTAACATTAAAAATTAAAATGAAAAATAAAATAAGTTAAAAAAATAATGAAATAATTTTAGTTTGAGATTTTATAAAAAAACTATTTATATTATATTTTTAAAAGCTTAATTCAGAAAGAGCATCATAATTATATCAATTCCTTAATTTTATTTTAGTAAAATAAATTCAGTAATCTATAATTTACGATCAATAAGTTTAAGAAAAGTTTATATAAATTTATTATTGATAATATAATTTTTAAATGAATGCCACTGACCAATCATATTCAACGAGAAATGTTGATTATGATAATACTAAATAAATCTTATCTAAAAATATTTAATGTTTAATTATTAACATTTTTATTTGGTTATTTGAAACTCTAAAAATAGTTTATATATTTTCTCTAATTACATAATCATTTTTACTTTTGAATAGTAATCTACTATAAAATGATTCAAAATCATAAAATACATAAGTTAAGAACACTCCAAAAATCAATCAGAGATACAATTTCAAAGAAGATTAAGGTAAATTTATGAATAAAAATAATCAAAAACTTTTTAAAGGAAGTTAAGAAATGTAAACCTCTACAAATTAAACTCTTTAAAATTAAAAGTAAAATGACAATATTCATTAACTTTATGGCCAGACTAATATATAAATAAAATTGATATATATATTTTATTAATTTAATATGCTGAAATGATAAAATTTAAATAAAAGTTTTGATTTATATAATAAATGGAAATATTTTCAGCTCAGTATATAATAAAAGTATGGAAAATTTATTTTAAATTTCTAAAAACGCTTTATTATCATAATTTAATTGAATACCAAAGTTGTTTAAATGTTTTATGATTTTCTTAACATATTTATTAAATAAACTTAAAAAAATAAAAAAGAATTTATCCAATATAGTTTTTATTTGCAGGACTATTTTAAATACATAATTATATTTTAGACTGATTTTGATCAAGAGAACGTCAGCTTATAGTAAAATCAAGAGAATATATTTTCATTTGGTGATACTCAGGCTAACCCCTTAAATAAAGATTTGCAGAAAACAATATCAGCCAATAACACAAAACAAGAAAATTAAAAATTAAAATCCAATAGTAAATATTTCTATAGAATTATAATACTAATTAGATAGATTATTTCTAAAACAGGTAGATGATGACAATAGTTTTGAAATGTTTTAACAACTATAAAGTAATGCTTATTTATTATTAATTTATTTAAATTTATAAGTCATATAAATTATAAGTGCAGAGGATATATGGATCCAAGGAGTTTTACTCAATAGTCGAAGTTTTATTTTAATAGATTGGTGAATAGATTTATTTTGGATAAATTAATGAAAAATCTCTATGTTTAATTAATCAATTTATATATACTAGGAAGAAATATTTTTTTTAAAAAAGAAATCATTGATTACAATATATTTTAGAAAGAATAAGTGAATGAAATAGGGTTAAAAAAATCATGAACTTTCTGTAAAAACTAATTTAAAATATATTTAATGTTATTTATTACAGATAGTTTTTCGAATTGTAGTCATTTAAGCTTTTCATATTTTAGCAATTTATTATATATTATAAGATGAAATCTAATTTTGAAATATATAGCATATAATTTTAAGTCCTTTTATTTATGAATTTATTAGAACTTATTGATTTGACATTTAATGAAATTAGAGATATTATTAAATTATTTTAACACTCGTTATCGTATTAATGCTTATTCACAAATTAATCCTTATTTATATTTAAAATGCTATTTTTAATAAAATTACTTAAATTATTATAATTTCTTATTCGACCACAAGTATAAATGATGATACCTGCAAATACTAAATAATAGAGAAATCTGTGTTTAGAACAAATTAAGGAAATTTTACAGAAAAAATTTAAATTAAAAATACTGGTTAAAACACATGGCCTAAAAATGCTCAGTTATTTAAGGAATAACACCTGAAAATAATTAATTAATATTATTTATGCGAGAAATTTTAAAATTAAATCACATAATAATATCATAATTAACTAATCTTCTTTTTATTTTATTAATTACGAAAAATACTTGAAATTTTTTATTTAAATTGTTTAATGATATAATTAAAAAATAATCTTAAAAAAAAAAATTTCGCTTAAATTTGAAAAACGTTTTGAATATTTTTAATTTTTATATCTTGCTTAAACTTTCAATAAATGTATAAAAATATATATAATTCTGGGGATATATAATCATTGATACAAGGAATTTATTCAAATAATATATTATTTAGTTTTCATAAATTATTTCAACATGAACTTAAAAAACAAACCAGTCATTTAATTTTTGCTTATTATAAATTATTTAATTTGAATTAAGTCTGAATCCTGTAGATTGAACCAAGTTGTAGAACCTGGAAAACTGGTAGAAATTCTTATTAAATACAATGATTCCAATCTTAATTAAGATTAAATTACAGATTCAAGTTTCAGAATTCAAGATAGTGAGACAAAGCAATATTTTGAAAATACTCAAGATGATATTTATCTTTATAATTTATGTCACATTTAACTATTTTCACATCATTATTTTGTAGTTTATTTTTTGTTATATTTATTTATTTAAAATATTGTGAGAGAGGATGATGAAGATTGTATGAATAATCTCGACGTATTACCACTTCAAATGCCAAATGGAGTGCCTCCACAGAGAAGAAATAAATATGATGTCCTTATTCAATCAGCTTGTATATAAACTGACATGTTTGTACAAATTGATGAGCAACCTGCTCACCCTCACTAATTTTAAATTTTTTATTTTTTTATTTCTTATTATTTATTCTCGTTATTTAATATTACTTCTTGCAGAGAAGACTCCATGCAACCATTTTTAATGACAAATCAATTTTATCTTAAATATTCCATAACGCGTTTTTTAAACCACAATTATACAGAGGTAGGGAAGCACAATTTATTCGATTTATATAACAATTTTTCAAGCAGTGTTTCTGATAACTTGTAAAAAGATTAATCACAAGACTTAATTTCAGATTCTTAAAAAAGTATTATGTCTCAAGATTTAAAGTACAAAACAGACTTTAAAGTTATTTAGGGTATTTGATAAATTTTAATATATTTACCACTAAATAATGGTAATAGTTTTAAAGTTCAGGAATTGCATAGAAATTTCATAGAAGAAGAAAAAAGTTCTTTTGACGATGACATAAACTATAAAAGAATAGACAAAAACCACAATATTTATTCACAAATTTACTATTTTATATTTAATTAAATAAAAATGCCCTTATAATTAGATCACAATGAAGAGTTAAAAACTGATTTTAACTCAAATCAAATAATCAGAAATAATGGCTTGCAAAACTACAAAAATTCTTAAGACATGACTTAAGAAGAGTAAATTGAATTAATGCGTCAAATCTAAGAGTACAATTAGAATTAAGCCAATCTTTATATATGTATTTTTTATAAAAATATATAGTCATTTTCAATAAATAAAGGCATAATATTTACTTAAAATCTTAACGAAAAATGGCCTAAGGACGAAGAAAATAATCCACCAGTCAGAGAAAAATATGAACTTTATTTTTTATTTATTTCATATAAGAACTACTTAATTTTAAATATGGTAATTAATTATTATATATATGTATAAATTATTCAAACTTGATGAAGAAATGCAAAAACAATTAAAACAACTGGAATAAAATGATTTTTGCACAGCAGAAGAAATTAAAGCATACATAGATAAAGTTTACTAAGAAATACACGAAGCTGATTTACAAAAGAGTATGATCCTATTTTTGATTAAAATGTACATATTATATATTATAAAATGAATTATAAAGAATTTACAGTTAATTTAAATTATTGATTAATGGAAAGACTAATTTCTTAAAGAATTTACTTTAAAACAAACATATAAAAAAACTCATTTTTGTTAAAGAACCACTTATTGTTATTATTATGCAAAAGAAATTACTATAGAGCAATAACTATAGCATTTAGTGAAGATGACATATGAAGTTTTATAACAAAGACATATAACGCATAAATTAGTTCAAAAATTCGTTAAATTAATACATTTTTTATCCAAATTACTCAATATTTTTACAAATTAATTGTAAAAAATAAGATTATTATTTTATCAATTGATTATAATGCAAAAAGAAAATTCAGTTTTTTAACTTAAAATTTATTGATTTATATATAATTAAAAATTAATATAAAATCTAATTATCATTTTATGAAATAAACTTAAATTTAAACTAGGAGAGCTATTAAAAATAAAAAAATATCATTTATAATTATAAACCTAAACACAGCTATTGTAAATATTTAAGATAATAAAGAATATAAATTTATAAAATATTCAATAATATCTTTTTTAAATTATCAATCTTTAATTTGCTTAATAAGTTTCTCTTGAGTATTTTTATATCCTAAAGAACTTCCAAATTTAAATAATTTAGACACTTTTTAATATTTTAATCAAGTAAAATATCATTCTATTTCATACTAAATTTTTTAAAAAACACTAGCACTTTATAAATAAACATTATAATTAAAAATTAACCAACAAACTAATAATAATAAGTTTCTCTACATCATCTTTATTTTATTCAAAGAAATTCTCTGGAATTAAATTCAAAATCCCTCTACTTAGAAACACCTTCATTTTCAATTTATGTATAAATCTTTGTCTCCCAATTAATAAAAGTATCAACATAATAGCTAAAAATACGAAATAAAGTGCTTGAACTATACACATAATATTTAAAAATATTTTAATTATAAAAATTTATAACGAGGATTATAATGCTGTAATATTCTAAAAATTAATTTAAAAAGCAAAATAACTAGATTTATAAAACTATAGTGATCATAAACTGATTCAGATTGAGAAATGTTTCTCTCCATTTTTCAGTGAGTTATTCAATCATATCATAGAAGTAGAGTTCTTAAACCTAGAAATAGGACTTAAATGTGTTGTCAATAAGGCTATTATTTGAAGCTTTAGAGCCTCTTAATAATCATTATAGATAATTAATAAATTTATAACATTGGAAAATAATCAATAAACAAATATAGAATTTAAATCGAACATATTTTGGGCTGTTGATATTTAAAAAAATTATAGTTATAAAATACCATAACTAATATTTTATTTTTAGAAACAAATAAAGAAAAATTACAGTAAATAAAAAAGATCAAAAAAATGGTTTGAAAAGATAAAGTCATGTAATTTATGGAATAGTCACATATTTTAATTCATGAATTTTTTATTTAATACCTTTATATTTTTAACTTTTTGCTGTTGTTGCAATCATAACAATTTAATAAAATTCATAGTGAATAAAAGCATTTGTTCTTGCAAAAGCTTAGGAGTTTTAGTATTTGAATTATTAAGAGAAATTTATAGATCTGTGAATTTTTTGTTGAATGTCCCTAGAGCTTGCTGAATACCTTTAGATAAAAGACCTATTTGGAAAGTTTCGCAATTTTAACTTACATAGCTGCTCTATCGTTTGAATTTATTTTAAATAAAAGATCTAAATCAATCAAATTTATTTGAATTCAGGGAAGTCTTCTAAGTAAGATTAGCTTTGATGAAAAGACTACGTGTAGTTGCAGAAATTCGAACTATTAATTAAATTAAAAATCTAACAAAAAATAAAGCGGTAAACTATCAATCTCTTTAAAGAACTAAATGACTTCAATAATTTCTGGTGCAGCATCGTTTTTTAAGGTATTCAGTTTTTGCTAATTTTCAAGGGACTTTTGTTAGTAGTAGTTCGCGATGTCATTTATCTCAAACCCAAGTTTATAACTTAATTCATCCATCGTCTAGTTTGGATTAATTGCTAGATTTACCATTCCCTCTCTTAAGAAATTGAATGAAAGAATTAGATTAGCATATCTGTCATAGAAGTTTGGCATTAACGTTAATAGAGAGCCTATTTAACTTACCGCATAATTTGTGAAAGTATAAGCATAGATGAAGTAACCTACAACTAACAATCCCAAAATTAAAGTCTTTACATGTTCAGCCCATCGTACACTTTTAATTTGCTTAGAAAACATTTTCTGCCTATCGATAATTTCTTCTTCAGTAAATTTGTTAGGGATATCATTTGCTGAATTTTAGATTTCTACTTAATGTTAAGATTAATTGCTTTAGTCTTCAGGATCTGATGCGTTCTTTTTCTATTTGCTCATTGAGCTCTTTAAATTTTTCTGACTATTATTCAAGTCATCTCTGTATTAAATCTCATTGCCATCAATTGATGTTTTAACTTTTTTCTTTACTATTTAGACTTTCTTGACTGCATTATAAGGTAAACCATCTTTCTTTCTTTTTACCTTTTGCTTTTCAATTTGCTCTAGTTCGTTTGTTTAAATCTCTTTGATTTATAACTACACATAAATTCTTTAATATACTGCCGAAAATAAATTATAATCCATAACATACTTAATCATAAGTTTTTGTTTTTCTTCTGTTGGTCCTACTTGCCCTGAATTTAATGCCAAAATATTTCCTTTCATTATTTACTGAGACCTAAATTTTTATGTTCTCTTTTTTCTCATAAATTGTTTATAGAGTTAAGCCTCTTTTTCTTCTTCTGAAACTAGTGAATCTTGTCTTTGGGAAACTCCTCCTGGTACTACATGGTTTAAGGCATTCGATGAATTCATGCCAAGATATTGCGAACTCATTTAACTTGTATAAAATTCGCTCTACTTTTTCTTAGGTTTCAAATGACCGTATTATAAGGATTCTAAGAATTTATCACATTTTTAATGAACTTCTCTGATTTCATCCAATTATAGCAGACCGTAAAGTTATAGTATCCTAATCTTATTTCTCTCAATCTTAAAAACTTGGTATAGTAAGGTAAAAAGAAACATAAAGCTTGAAACTATCGAAATTATCATTATTGCCAGAAAAATTGATGTATTAGAAGAACTTTTTACTGCATCTATATAAAAGCTTACTAATCCATAATTAAATTTTCTAAGATCTCTCAACCCATTTAAAATTAGAAGGCATATTACTTTTTACTGTTCTGAAACAGTTTGATTGTTAATTTTGGAATTATTGAAGGGAGTTGCTTTTAAGAGATTCTAAGGGATAATAAAATCAGTTTTATTCTTCTAAGCAATGTCTTAAAGATAGCTGAGATAAAGATTAAGTACATAAATAAAAAAATAAGATTAAGTGCAACTCTAAATTACAGTTAATAAGAGGAAATATTTTGGTTAGTTTCTACCCTATATAAATTAATATTTTCATATTCTTTGTCCTAAATTTTTTGTGCTGCATTTGTCTTAGTAGCTTTTTAATCTCTCTATTAACTCAAATAATCATGTGTGGCAGCCATTTAAACTTCTTGTATTGTGACATAGTCTTTAAGGTATTAAAATCTGTCAATATTTAAATTCGTTTCGCTATCAATTATGTCATAAAATCCAAACTCAATGTTATTCGCTATATTCACTAATGATCTGACATTTGAGACTAGTTGAATGTACTATAACTCTCTTGACTAAATCATCAATCCTTGCTAATTAATTTTATTAACCAAAACAAAACTAGACTACTTTAGTCCATAGTCTATTGAGCCTAGAGTTAGCATTAATAAGTTGAAAACTAAAATTATTCTATGAAGATGAATGAGAACCCGAGGTGTTTTCCTTTCCCCAAGTGCTTTCTTAAAATCCTTCATAACCTTGTTAAAACTGAAATAAATTTAAGAATTAAAATTGAAAAACAAACTGTAAGAACCAGAAGTCGAGGTGCTCCATGATGCCATTTAACTTTGACTTAAAATATCTCCATATTCATTTAAGCTATTAGGTTCTCCTAAGTTTGTTGATTAAAGCTCATTTAATTCATCTTCATGCTTAGAAATTATTATATTTCCGGTAAATCTCATAGACTCCTACATTTTATTTATGATACAGACTCTATAGATTTTAATTGTGCAGAAATTCTTATCTAAAATTAAAGTTTTCAACTGAATGTAGCATTCATATAGTCCAAGTTTTGTTTTTATGTCAAGAATCTCCTCAGAACTCAAGCTTTCTAATTCTATGTGCTGAAGCATGTTTGTTGTGTCGATATTCAATACACATCCCTCATCCTCTAATTGTTCCTAAATGTCATACTAGTTTATTTCTGGACAAATTTTTTGGAAGTTAAAGAGCGTTTGGAAGATGGAGTCTGAGTATTTAAAGAACTTAGAGTTTAAGCCTAGCTCAAGATTTAGACCTTCAGTCACATTGGTAATATTTGCATCGTTATCAGTTACAATATACTATTATTCTATATCCAAATATTCATGCTTTGGCTATTCCATGTCGTCAAATTTATCAAGGCTTTACATAAACCCAATAAATACTATTCTACTGCTAATATGAGGATAAACTTTTACAAGAAGTCTGACAGCTCTTAAATAACCAGTATCTGAAACAGCAAATTATTATCTTTTAACGTCGATTACTGTAGGCTAAGCAGTATCAAAGTATCTCTCAATAAATTTATCATGAACTTTTCCTATCGGTATTGGCATTAAAATGCTTATATTTTTGAAAAGAATGTCTCTTCTCTTAAATCCTAGAATAGTTTCAACTTCTTCATTAGCATGAATAATATTCCCAATAATTTTAGAGGTTGCTGAAATTATAATAATTGCACACCCTGAATTCTCTCCAAAAATGCTTAATTCATTAAATGGTATGTTTTTCTTGCTCTATCTCCCATGAAAAGTGTAGTAAATTTTCTCAAAATAAACCAAAGCATCATAAGCATTATTTATAATTTGAAATAGGAAAGTTCCATATCTAAAGAAAAACTTAATATCCTGGGGGTAAATCTTGCAAATTTTGTCAACTAACTATTAAATTTTTTCATAGTTTTCAGATATTTAAGCTCCAAACTATTACAATACTTCTGAATCGATTTCCTTCTAAAGCAATTCTCTCCAGAATCTGTAAGCTGATAGGGCTGTCTCATATTCAAGAATTTGATAGCTTTAGAAGTATCTCTCATATTTATAAATCTATTGGACATCAATCTTCCCTATTTCCTAAATGCTTTTCTAATAAGTCTTTTTCAAAAGCTGCTCTATTTGTATTTTGCGTCTGAAAATGATAAACTGATCTTGGAAATTTGGATTGCACTATTCAGCATTCATAAGTTGAAAAATAGACTTAAATTCGTTCTTAAGCTTCCTGTTTTATACAAAAGAGCTAATAATCTTAAGTTCTATGTGTTTAGGAAACCTTTCTATGGCAGATTCAATCATTAAAGTCAAGAATCTGTACCATTAGTAGAGTTGCTTGCGTTTCTTTCTCTCGGTAAGAACTCTTTCCTAAGGCCTCTATTAATCAGAAATATTATTCACAGTTGCAAGTGTATATCTAATGTTTCTCCTGGTTCTAGTATTAAACATTCCACCATTCATTGTGACTCTTGAAAGTGTCCCATGATTTTTATTGTCGCCTATTGTCTTAAATTCATTAAGTGTGCTTAAACCATTATTTCCAAATTGATCATAGATATTTGATCTCGTTGTCCTCCTTCTTAAATCCACATTGGCATCTTTTTCTAAGTTTATATCAATCTGGTCCTAGTTAATAGTCTAAAATTAGCTATTTTGGTTGTTAGAGTTCAACTCCAAGCGATCATTATTCACTTTTACATTATCTTAAATTTGCATAATATTGATGCATGGGCATTTCTCATTAGTGCATTAGTACATATGATTACATAGTAAGCCATGCAGGATTATTTTTGATTTAGCAGTGTCCTCATTAATTAATTAAAAGATTTAGAAGAAATAAATTTCTAGCTCGCTTGCATGTTTGAATGTGGAAATATCACGTTAGAGAAAGAAACTGGATTTATATTGCTGCCAAAATATCATAGCTAAGCTTATCAATAAACTGGAAATTATCATCAAAAGTAGGCCTACTATTTATATAAAATTATTTTTATTAGCTTTATAAGTTAAAATAATGTAAAATTATATTGGGAGATATTAGAATAATTGATTAATTGATTAATCAATTTTTTCAAGTATTTTCTTTTTAATTCTATTGTTAGTTCGAAATCCCCCATAATATGAATAGATATAAACAAGAATAGCCACATTTACATAATCTCATAAACGATCATAGCGTAAAACACTGATTTATTAAAGATAAGTGATTTTAATTTATATGACTAATTACCTTTTTTATTCTAAAATATATTTCGCTATATAGAATAACACTTCATTATTTCTATAATATTCTTTTATTTTATATATGTAAGTGCAGTATCGTATCTTTTGTAGACCACATAAAAACTGAGTATAAAGCACACTAAATCGATTTATCCCCTAATTTTCCCCTGCTTATCAAAAACGAAGCAGGCTGCAAGAACTAACTTTAAAAATACTCTGACTATGGAGAGGTGGCGTTCAAGGGAGGACCAAGGAAGTGAGGACTCGAATGAATTTGAGGTGTACAGCAGAGATTACAGAATCAAGAACACTAAGTATATCACCAATGATATTGAGAAATTAATATGAAGAGGAGTGAATGTTTTTAATTAACAAAACATGTCAATTAGGGGAATTATGCCTGTTTCGCTTTGAATTAATTTTATATGTAAAATTTAGTGATATTGTTGAAATGACTATAAGAACTTAATGCGTAGTACTAAAACACGTCATGTCTTTTAAAGTGTAAGCAGTGTTGGGATCCTCATCGCATAAATATGCCTGCAAATATATGGTTATCATAGGTATCTGAAGTATAAACAAAAATGCCGTCATTAACAGTGAAAAGAACTTATCAAATTAATAGATGAGAATTGAGATCTATATTATTGTTAGAGAAATTACTTTAAATTTATAATACTTATTTTAAAACTTAACCAAATACTTGGTGCCTTCTTTAAGATTGTCACTCCTCTCTGCAATAAACAATTTGTCTGAAAGAGCAAGCAATAAGCCAATAAAAACGATAAATAAGCCAGTAAGTATTGAATATAGTATTATGAAACTGGAGGAGGATTGCTGCTGCAAAATGTATATTTGGAAGTTTGTGAAGGTAAAGTAGTAGTCAATGCGAAATTTACTGCTTGTTCTGGTGGAGAAAATAAAGTATAAAATTAGGGCTTATACAAGCTAACCTAAACATTTATTCAATAAAATTGTCTTATAATAAAATATGGGAAGTTTATTTTTGCAAGATTTATTCTTCTATAGTCCCGAAAGTAAATTTTAAATTAATTATTATGTTAATAATTATTAATTTTAAAGGAGTTAGATGGCGAGAGGATTGTTGTGTCATTTGAATTACTATAATAAAATAACTTCTACTCAATAATTTATTTAGCAGTTGATTACATTTATACTTGCAAACTCATTAGTGACTTCCACTTTATAGAAGATGAAGAAGAGCAGCTGAATGAATTCAAAAAGCAAGATCACATGATACATCAGTGGGATCACCCCCTAATTAGCAAGAAGCACATGATTTATCTCAAATAGCCTTCTCTTAACATTAATTAATCACAATTCATTGATATTTTGTGATTATATATAAGAGGTATTTGAGATAATTTAGAGAATAATACATGTTTGATAATAGCTTATTCAATCCAGAGAATTACGTTTTTGCTTCCATTTCCAAGGGAAACTCCTCATTAATGTCTGGATCTTGCATTGCTACTCGTTTTAGCTTGTCTTCCTACCAAGTCATTGTCTGCTTCATTCATTAAATATATGATTAATCATGTTATTTAGCATGATTTTTTAATAATAATCTTCTTTTAAACAGGAATTTATTATGAAATCAAGTTAAAATCTAATGCTTAAATATCATTATATATAATCAATAAATTAAAGGAAAAATCACTTAAAACACTAAAATTTATATATATATATATAGATTGTCAAAGTGATCCAACTGTGATTAGTAGAGGGTGTTTTCATTTTGAATGTGTCGATTGGCTCCATTTAAATTCTCAAAGTAGTTAGAGCTGCCATTAGATTTACCTGATTTGTAACTTGACTGCAAGTCTGTCATTTCAAAATCACTAATGTTATAATATTCTATGATTTAATTTTAAATTATTAATACTATCAAATTATTTATTCAATTTTTATTTAAGATATATGAATCTAATTTAATCGTAATTTTTGTATGTTTTATATTAAAATTTAATATTAAATATAAATATAAATATGTAATATTAAACATAGTAAAAATCTAAAAGTAAGTGGTTAACACTGAAAAATTTTTATAACTGATTAACTTACATCCACGGGTAGCTCTCCATATTTAGAATCCTCCTTAGCCACATTTGAAATAGCCTTAGCAAGAACTCTATAGCACACTGTTTTAGCTCCATAAGGAGGGCCAACTAACATGAGACCATGTCTGCAATTAATCATCTCGTAAAGTTAGAACACTTTCTCACTATCGAAAATATGATTAGAATTATAATTAACTTACATAAAAGGCTTGATTTCTTGGAGATTCATTTCCTTCACTACTTTTCTGATTTGAGTGTCGAGAGAGCCATATTAAATATCTGGCATTTAAATTCCTTGGAAAAGATCTTCAATAATACCCTAGAAAAGTGAAACTTAAAAATAAATTCTTCAGCATAGAATACCATCTCTTATTAATATTTCATTAAACTAAATAATTACAAAGAGTGGAATATCATGAGCCAAGAATTTGGGTAAATTCACATCATTTATAGATCTAAGAATCAAAATATCTTCTCTCTCAATTGGATGTCTCTATTTCAATGATTTAGCAGCGGTAAGTACAGCTTTAACTGCTCTCATACCATAATCATAGTGGTACTAGGAACTCAATTGCTCTGAGCATAGTCTGTAAGTTGCAACAATTTTCTTGGCGAGATTTCTACTCTCTAAGAATCCAAAAGAATACAGAGAGATTTCAGCGATCATAGTGTAGTCTGGCATCATCATAGCAACTGGTCTGAACAGTGCTTTTAAATTGTCTGGAAGTTCACTTCTACCTGCGTACCCTGGGTTCATTGTGATAAACACATTACAGGAGGGTTTCAGAACTATGTCTGAGTCTTCAAACCTGAACATCTCCTTCTACTGATTCTTAGCTCTTTGAATTTCAAGTATCTGTTGAGCAACAACACTTAGCACTTCAAGTTCAATTCTGTTGAATTCATCGAAACATGACCATGAACCAGCACTAGCCAGTCCCTTAAAGAATTTAGCCATGGCTTTGGCATTAAGACCTTCAGCACAATTGAAAACCATGCAATGAACAGCAATTGCCTTGGCAAGATCTTTAGTAGACTCTGTTTTTCCTGTACCTGCTGGTCCCTCTGGAGCACCACCGAGGTTCAAGTGGAGTGCGGACATTAAAGTACGGTAGCATCTGTCTGTGAGAGGTGTAATTACCAGTCTTGTGGTGTTGCCAAGGTATTCATAGCCGTAGTCTTGAGTTGTTGTAATCATCTTTGCGACTACATGCTAATTATATATAGTAAGATCAATAATTTTAACTTGATCTTAAATTAAAAAAATATTATGATTTAATTAAGATAAACTCTATCTATATTAAAAAGTACTGATTAACAATATATTAAGATGCTTCTGTGTGGGAATGAAATAGTATCTAAGTTAAGCAAGCCATGAGAAGTCATCAATGGAAGTAATTCCCTCTAAAATCAATGCTTCCAGTGTGTCTTTAGCATGCACATCGATGACAATCAGCGATCCCAGTGTCATTCTCATCAAATTAGGGAGGTCATTCCTAACAAGATTTACTATTTCATCTAGCTGTTGCTGACATTTATTGGAATAGGCTTGTAGTCCCTTGATGCCGTCTTTCTTCAAAGCTTCCTCGATGGATTTTGTCCACATTATCTAAGATACTGCGAGCACAACTTGACTTTGCCAATTGCTTATCCATCTCTCTCTTATTTCATTTCTTACTGTTCTGCTATAGTCATTCAATATATTCATTATGAGAAGTTGATCGCACTTTTATCATAGATTAACCATCAAATATTTAATAGATTGATACTGTCTACAATGACTTATTAGACACTGGTCTTCATCATATTCTCCAATTCAAGCAGCCACACTTCAACATTGCCTCTGTGTTCATGTGGATAGATAGACTTCACTAACTCCACTCGCTCTTGTTCTCTACTTACAATAGCTACTATTTCATCATTTGCTGTATCATCTTCGTTGTGATTATGGCTTTCATTTGTGTTCTATACTCCAAACATTATGAAATTTAATTGCAAAATAACAATAAATTTAACACAAACACTCCACTTGATTTGAATACTACTTCGTTAATACCTTCGAAGCATTTCTTCAAATGTCTTTGCACTTTATGTGGGTTCTTGCTGTCTCCTAATATCTCCAGTAAGTCCTCATTTGACAAGAAATAGAATCTGGGGAAGTACTATCTTTTTGTCTCCAGATACTCATTCAGTGATTTTTAGATTCTTTCCAGTGCTGAGTTGGCGTCTTCTAGATTTACTTGCACGTTTTTTATCTTAATTTATGTCAATTAAAAAATGAGGTATTTTAAAAATATATATTTCTATAACATTTGATAAATCTTGTTGAGATGGAGTACAAGAGTGTCTTACTAAACTTTAATCATGACATCTCTCCACAATTTATCTATTTTAGTAAATTCTCTGGCTTCGATTGGTAATTTCTTTGTGATATCTTCACTGTGAAATATTGGTTCCAAATACAGATAATTAAAATTTATTATGGAAATTCACTGCTTGTGAATAAATAATCTATATCATAATAATTAGCTTGAACTTTGATCCATACTTCAATAACTTCCTGCAAAAAGACCATTAATCTCTCCCACTAGATGGCTCTCTCCTGCATGGGCTCCACATCTGGGGACCCTCTGATAGTCTGAGCAGTGAGTGTATGCTCATCCAGCAATAACTAGATTTCTTCTACGTTTTAGCCTTGAAGAATTGGAATGCCAGTGTCTCTGAATGTAGTCAATTCAAATCTCAAGTCAACCCAGTCACCTTCCATTTTGTCAAGCATCTAAAACAGAATAAAATCTAAGAACCTATATGACTTAATTTAAGTATCTTCTCCAGTCTATTTTCTTTCTTAGCTTTCTCACTGATATCAGCTAGCTAATCCAAATAGTCCTTGATATTGAAGTACTTAACCTCCTGCAGTGATATCTTGGTGTAATTGAAGTTGGCTTTCGCAATAATTTAAATTTGCTGCCAGTGACGGGGTTTCAGGGATGGGTTACACAGCACTTCAATTGTGGGAAGCCAGTCGTTTAATTCTGATACTTCCTACGACAGGGAGTTTATTCCAAAATTATTATAAATTAATAATATATAAAAGCAATCTAAGCTGTAATAAATAATCTTAGCATAGAAAAGAATTATTCATTATGTGATTTATTTTTTGCGGAATATTAAATTATTTGATATAATATGACCTTTTGAGCTAATTGATTATCCTTGAGGTTTTTCTGTAATTTTGATAGAGTTTTAATTGATTGTTTAATCATCGCATCCACTTCATCAGGATCGATATTATTTTATAATTCTTATTATATGCTTTTTCAATTGTACTTGCCTGAGTAATCTTTATAACTATAAGAATAAATTATTAATCACTTTATTAAATAAATACGATATTGGCAAGAGCACTCTCAAGCCATTGTCTCTTTCTAACTACTATTTCAGATACATTAGTCCATAATTCATAGAATGGTGCATAAAATTTCTTCACTCTATATTAATTCTAAAATATCTATATTTATAAATATATGCCTTAAAATTATTAATCAAATTATATTAAAATATATTAATCTATGGAATGTATCGAAATTGCTCTTGAAACCAAAGAGCATCATCTCCTCTTGAGAGATTTCAATCATTTGCTCTTCGTAACCATCGATTTGCTGTTGATAATCCAAGATCTTGTTTATAACTATTCTGTATGAGGCCAAGTCACCCCATTCATTAATGATTATCATTAAAAAATCATGAAAATTTATGATTGTTAATAAGTAAAAAAATTAAATAAATTTAATGCATATACCCTTAAAAATTATGCATGTGTAAAGAATTTTTCATTTTAAGGATTGCATTACTTCTTTGATGTTATCTTCGAGTACAGCCACTTATGTTTCAAACAAACTTAATTCAATTAAACATATCACCTTTTTAATCGCTCGATACATTTCGAATAAGTATAGTATTTCTTAATGAATTTAAGTTTATATCTCTCTTTTTGACTACTGCGTTTTCAATGTCGTTTCTCTCGTTTCTATGTCTATCATCACAAACATCCATATGTGCGTTTAATTTAAGAGGCCACTCGTGCAAATCTTTAATTAATTGGAAAGTCTCCTCTTCAAACATCTTGTCATTTCTAAGCAAGAAGAACATTTATTATTCATTATAAGGAAACATTATTTTCGCTTATAATTTTAAAGGATTTATATGATTTTAGAATAATAGTAAATTGTAGGAATGGGTATTTTTATTTATATTAATCTAAAATTAACTGAAAACATTGACTTCCTATTTTCATACATTTTTTCTTAAAGATTACCCATCTCTAATAGTAAGTTATTTTTGTAGCGTTCCATATCGACAACATCATGAGGGGTTTTAAGTAGTTTCTCTAAAAATTTGCAAATTTACTGATATTTTTCACAAATAGATTGAGATCTTACGATTAAGGTGCTCTCAAATTTTATTATATTAGGTTAGATTATATGAAATATAAAAGTATGAAATATATGAATATTAATGTAATTTCCTAAAAACAATTGTCAAGAGACTTTTAATGCGTCTTTAAATTTCATCCTTGACCATAACTGTGCCAACTTCAAACATTGGGAAGAATACGATAGTAGGAAGTTGCAATGATAATCTCTAGTAGTATTTTCTATTTATAAGCTTTTTGATTTAATCAAAAAAACTGATAAATAATTGAAGTATTTCAATTCCTTAATAAGTACCTCAAAATCTTTTTCTCTCCTCTCTTCTTAAATAAAGTCCCTCACTCTTTGCTGTAAACTGCCTTTGATGATATCCTTAAATTGATCATATATCTCAACTACTCGTTTCGTCTCTTTCAAATGTCTCGTAATAATTTTCCTAACATTTTGCCTGACTTAAATGTAGCAGTCCTCACCCTCTGGATCACTGATTTTATAGTGTTTTTCGATATAGGGCTTAGAATAGACACTCATATTATTCTCATCAATCATATCTTTTGTGTTCTTTTCTGAGTCGAAAATTTAAATTCTTCCGAGATACTTCCTGTAGACATCCTATCCGTCTTCGTGGTGACTGTAAAGAATTTGATCGAAATCTTTCAATTTATTTTGAGCTCCTTGACCTCCCATGTGACTATAATTGAAAATGAAAATTGAATCTCCTTCAATTTTTTAATAAATAATTATATTGCTGAGCATAGTTTAATTATGACTGGTTGCTCCAGCACCCTAATGATGAAAGGATTGCTACTTGCTCAATTCTTGATTATTCTTGAAAGCACTGCTCTAAGTATGCGAAGGCTTCTTGACTTAAACATTAAGCTTTTTCAATCTTGCTTCCTCTTCCAAATCACCTTCGTATCTCTTCTTAGAAATGACTTTAACTTTAGCGAACTCTGGTCTCACTAAGAAATCATTGAAGGAAGTGACTGTTCTCAAGAATAACTGATCAAATTCTTAGATAATTTCACCTTCACGCTTTGTGAACTCTAAAAAGTCTCCATTTTAGATATTTTGTGGGCCTAAGAATCCACTCTAGGAAGTACTGAGAGCATCCTTTGTAGATTGTATTAAAGTCAAGTCTAGTCTGAACACTGGATTGACGTAATCCTAGTAATCGTAGAAGTCTGGTAATTTAAGCACTGGATCAACATCCCAAGGAGTATCGTATTTAGGCCTAGTTTCTGAATCACCTGTGTTCATGTTTGCATTAGTACCATTCATTCTTGTTTTAGCAGTGAATTCTTTACGTTTCGCAACAGATTTTCTAACTGGCTTAAGTTTTTCTTAAGCTTTCTGTTCTTCCTCTTTTTTCTTTCTTGCTTCTGCTTCCTCTAACATGGCTTCAGAGCTCTTTAAAAATAAGTTTATACATATAGTAGTTAACGTTAAGAATTAATTAACAAATAAAGAGCTATTCTTTTTGTCTTAAGTAATGAAAACTCTAATTTATCTCAAAACCTTCGATTATACAGCTTTTTTTAGTTTTTCGAATGTCAAGAAACCGCCAAAGAAATTTGAGAAGGCAGCAACGGATTTATCAACCATTTCATGCATTTAAAGTTTCATCAAGTTTCCAGCTGCATACTTTATCTCTCTAAATAAAATAGTAAACCATGAAATATAATATCATGTCTAAAATGAGAAGAAACTTGATTAAAAACAATGAAAAAGAAGATAATTAAATACATAACTGGAAATTATCTGTGATTAAAGACTTTTATTGATTATAAAAAAATATTATAGACTAAATTTAAATTAGTACACACTTTTTTCAGTAAGTTTGAATGAATTCTCTTTAATTTCAATTAGCTATATATTAATTTTCTCTTTTCTTTTACTATTCATATCCAGAGAAAGTGCTAATTAAAATATATTTGATACTTAAACTCAAATTTATTGTCTATAATAACTTAAAATTTTTGATAATTGCATTACTTAGATTTTTTTGTGTAAATTTTATATAATTTCAGCAGCATTAATAGAGCTTGCTACACTACTTTGTAAAGTAATTTTAAGCACAGTTCCCCATCTATAACCCAGTTGAAAGCACGTACCTCTCTCTGTTACCAAAGCTTTTAATGAGTCTCTGACTTAAAAATTGTAAAAATATTTTCAAATCTCTTTAACATATGTCCTTAATATTTATAACCAAAAGCCTCTATTTAAATATTTGTGTCTCTAAATTCCCCACCTTCTATGATATTCCAAAGGAATGTGAATGCCAAATTGAAGTTTCCTGGGATGGAATTTAACCTGTGATCTAACTACTTAATAAAAGGATTTGCTGACATGTCTCAGCTACATCGCTATTTTCAATGCCCATTGCTATCAATTCACTAAAAAATATAGTAGTTACTTAATATTTAAGCTTATCAAATTGATTATTTGATTGTTGAAATATGAAACCCCACCATTCCAGGTTAAATTCGAAGTTTTGTAATTGTGTCATAACTTTCCCAATTGCTCTACTTTGTTATGTAGCTTAATATACCATATTTCAAAATTATATATAAAAAGCATTAAAAGATAGATTATCACACAGTAATTTATTTAGGCTTAGACGTAACAATCTGTATTTGTGGAAATTGGATCTCTCTAGATTGCTCTGGCATACCCAAGAAACATTTCCTCAAATGCTCCAGTGCACACTTAACTCTGGACTTAGGGGATATTTGAAAAAGCTAGAATAACAAATGCCACTAAAATTAATGGAGAAGCTGTTTGTTTCAAATATTTATTCATTTTATTAATTGTAATATTTAACTAATTTAAAAATCTAATTAATTCATGTAATTATTCAACAAACTACAAGAAAAAAATCTGTAATATTTACATTAAATTTAATCAAAAGTTGTATTTATATTTGTGATTTAAATTTATATGATAAAACTAATATTATTTTGAATCAAATTTTTTCATTGATAAATAGATTTTATGATTAAATATTTCAAGACCAATAAAAATAATCCTTTAATATTCGATATTTTTACTTCATTTATTAAGAAAAAAAATATTGATTTCCATTAGAGACTAAACATATATTTAGAGTTTAAAATTGACATAACAAAACTAACAATATTTTTCTAAATTTAATTTAAGTTTAATGAATTTATCTCTCTTTTGTATTGCTTAGCAAGTATTTCATAGCCATTTTCCTCAAAGTTAATGTATCCTTTGATCAGTTGGACAAATGCGATATAAGCTGAATTTTCTCTGATATCTACTAAGTCCTCCAAATCTAACTCGTCTCTATATTCCTATGGAATGTCACCGACATCAAAACCGTTTTATTAAATAAAATTGAATCATAAAACAACTATTGATAAATAGCATGTAATAAAATGGTTAATGTTTTCTACGAGGAAATAGTTTAAGTGAATGTTTTGATGGACGAAACCAGTTCTTGTATAGTACTTCTAAAGTTTATTTTGTCTTCCTAACACTGATTGCATATCAAATTTATCTATCTCTTCCCATTTCAAATCGCTAGTGAACATTCTCTACTGTCCATCTTCACTGTCTTTTACATTTTATTATTCCATATCAATTTACTAATGATTAATGAATTTATTTGCTTGATAAATATATCAAATCTTAAGGAGTGGGATTGAAACCAGAGTATGTCCATTTACCCATAGACCCCTTGCCTTCACTACCTTGAATTCGTTGCTACTCTTCCCTCAACTTCAAATACTTGAATTTCTTGATAATAAGCATGCAGCCACGATGCCAGATAAAACGCATTAACTGTAAAGTCTTCTGTCTATAGGCTTCTTAAAAGGACATAAAGTTATCGATATACAAAAATAATTTTATTAATTACACTAATAATTCTTGAAAGAAACATGATAGAATATATTTAATTTAAATATTTGATATCCATGGAGTAGCAAGCTTGACCAGATTAACCATAATCACTATCGATAAATTGCTGTAAATTTTTGAATTCCAAGAGTTAAAACGATCTGAAGTCTTTGAACCAATTATGCAATGCGGATATGACGATGTTGTTATTCAATAGTCTGAGTTTGATTTCATTTTCTACTTCAATTTTCCTCTAATGACTTCCAGAGTATTTCTCAACGTTGTAGCCACCACGCATTAATTGCCTCTCCATAGCAGTAGGGATGGGTCTTGGCAGCATTACAATATGTAAGCGTTTACGTTCCTCGGGGCTACGAAGGATGTACTCTAGAATTGACTGCTTTATAGCACGTGCATATGATGTGAAGATCTCAGCGAATATTTTCTTCACTGTTTATGAGTAGTTTGACAAAGAATTAGCTTAAATCTCAAAATTGTTTTACTTATTTTATTTTGGTATTTATTTAGGAAATGAGTTATTAAAATATGACAAAAGTTGATCTGGAACTAGCTCAAGCGCTCTTGACATCCATTCCTTCTTATACTTGCTTATTTCTTCATTCTTTATTGCATCTGGTGACTCAATATACAATACAATACTATATATTTATACATGTTTATTATAAATAATTTAAACATGAATTCATTTTTTAAAGTAAACATACTTGAAGAATCTGATACTGAGCTGAACTTGATTCATGAGCGTCTCAGACCAAACATTTTAGTATTGAAAAGCACCCTCAAATTTAGTGTTAGTTTAATCAAATACTCTCTCTAAAGCCATTTCATCTTCTTACATTCCATCCATTCTGTCCATGTCATTATATATTTATTATATTTTGTCACATATTAAGAGAGCCATAAATTTATGCAAAATAAATGAATTTTATTATAAAATTAAAATTATTTTAAATTGATTATGATCATTAAGTGGGTCAGCCTGACCTTTAGTTATTCTTGGGTTTTCTTCTTCAGGCATAACTCCAATGAATAAACAGTTATCCATGTAATCCTTCGCAGCTTGCTCTGCCTCATTGATTTCTTCATCACTTGGCTTTATTGGCTTCTTTGAGGTGCGCATGTATGCAATTAAATCTATTAGGTGCTTCTTTTTCAATCTAGCTTGGAAATCCATGTAGGACCCTATTCTCTGGACAGGTGTGTAGTAAGATGTATAAAACTAATTTATAACTATTAAGAGTACAGTTAAATTGGTAATAGAGTTTAAAAAGAGTTTAATAAGTAAGATAAATCACCATATTTGGCAAAAGTGGCAGCAAATGTGCGTTCAGATCTATCAAATAGCTCTGGGAAGGGCAAATCAAAATTCTTCTCCTTTTTATAAGCAGTTGTTGGTCTTGAGTTCATGATTCTATGTGAAAAGGATTCAGTCTCTTGAAGATTGTTTTTGTTTCCAAATTTATCTTCCTCAGGTACATCGTATATGTTCAAGTCTACATATTCATCACCGTAATCATCTTCATCGTCCTCATCAACTTCGTCACCTTCATCATCTATACTTAGTTTTATTGAAATTTGGTAGACTACAAATGAAATAACTTTGTATTTTTATAGTAATGATAAACTTTCCTGTGCAGTGTTGCCTGGTAATTGCCCATCTTGACCATAGCGCTGAAAGGTCTCTAAAATCCAGCTAACTGGAGGTATTTAGGGTTAGCCGAGAACGGTCTCCTAATCCCAGCCACTGCATTGCTGTTTCCATTCTTGATCTTGAAATCTTTCTATAGTTTATTAAGCTAGCCCAAGGGAGGTACGATCCCTCCTCCAAGGAATGGTAGCACTTTCTGGGAGTGTGTCTGAGGAATGATTGAGGATATTGGTCTCATATGCTGTTGGAGTGGCTGCTTCAAAGTCATTGCTGGTGTTCTCTACTGGGAACTTCTGTTTGTGCTTTGAGGTCTCTGAATTAAGTAAAAACCAAAGATTTTACATAGAATAGTTAGATTTTAATTTATGCTCATAAATTATATTCATTGGAGTAAGAAAAAGTAAATATTACATTTTAAGAATATTATAATTAGTTCAATTAATTGCTTATTTCACATTTGATTTGGTTGTTATTTTTAATGAATATTATTTTGCTCAGATTTATATTGTTAATATTATTCAAAAATCTCTAAATTATAGCTTTCGACCCGAGACCCCCCTCCTACCCCCTCCCCCCTCAGCCGAGACCCCTTCATCAACCGAGACCCCCTCCCCCCCTCAAACCGAGAATCCCCTTTTATTATAGTCTTTTTATGAATTTTTTTTTTACTCAGAATAAATTTCTTGCCCTTCGGGCTGATATTACTATCAAAAATAAATTTTGATAAGTTCCTCTACGTCCGTCGACTTTTGTTTAGAACATACTCCCCTTAGGGAAATATTTATAATAAGGTTTAATTTTGACTATCATGATTAATAATATGATTTAATTGATAGACATAAATTTGAATTCAAGATTTTTTATAACTTAAATCACTTACACTCTACTATATTATATAGTAAAAATTAATATAAAATTTTTACTATTATTTTTAACTTCATTTAAATATAAAAATTTTTTTATTATTACTTATTTAGTTAATTACTGTTAAAATCATATTTTATTCATATATATATTGAAATATTAATCCTAAACATAAAAAATTGTCTTTAATTTTTCAATAAACTAAGCTTAAGAAATAAGATTTTAATAGTAATTAACTAAATAAGTAATAATAATAAAAGTTTTTATATTTAAAGGAAGTTAAAAATAGTAGGAAAAATTTTTATATTAATTTTTACTATATAGTAGAGAGTAAGTGATTTAAGTTATAAAAAATCCTGAATTCAAATTTATGTCTATCAATTAAATCATATTATTAATCATGATAGTCAAAATTAAACCTTATTATAAATATTTCTCTATGGGAGTATGTCCTAAACAAAATTCGACAGACGAAGTGGAACTTATCAAAATATATTTTTAATAGTAATATCTGCCCGAAGGGTAAGAAATTTATTCTGAGTAAAAATAAATTCATAAAAAAACTATAATAAAAGGGGATTCTCAGTTTGAGGGGGGGTCTCGGTTGAGGTGGGAGAGGGGGGGTAGGAGGGGGTCACAATCAGAACATATAGCTTTTCATAAATACATAAATTTTTCCTTAATTGCACTTATGGCTCTTTACGCTTTTCTCTTTTCCCTTATATCAAATTCATGTCTGTCTACATTCATATCAGTGAAGATTGTCACACCTCCAAATTTTGTTGTATCGTTCTCACCTCCTCCAATTGTCATGGTTCCTAACTTTGAAGCATTATCTTTGTTCAGCAAATCTTGTACATTTTTTGACTGATTGAATGTTATAAAATCAGCTGCAGTTAATTTTAAAGTAAAAAAAACTATAAAATTTTAAATGTTAAATTCGAGAGTTTTTATCCATGAATCATTATAAATTACACTTGATGTTTCCCCTGGAATAGCATTCTACTAAGAAACTGCTCCTTCTTTTGTTATAGTTTAATTCTATATGCTTTTGGCTTAATTTCTTTGTAGCTGCTTTTAGTTTTTCAATAAGTTTTTATCAATGCGAGTAGTGAACCTACTCTGAGAAGTGTCCTTGCCTCCTACATTTGCAAGGAATTAAAAGGGCTTTTAGAGCTAATCGAATTCATTCCTTGGCACACCATTTATCATGTGAGGGGTGTTTTGAGTGGTTCTCATTAAAATGTCTCTTTCACTG
>ARYC01010104.1:0-15693 GCA_000711775.1 Oxytricha trifallax | reverse complement strand
TTAATAGCGCCAATGGTAGCCCGGTTCCTCTACTCAAGATTTCAAACTGATCAGGGAGCCAAGAAGGAAGCCATTTGAGAACTTACAGTCAGTGGTCAGAGACAGAGGAAAGATGTCTAGTGAGTGAACGCAGTATTAGTTTAATCTACTCATTGGTAATCATATATTAATTAAATAATACATTTGCGGTGGACCACCAAAAACTCCGGCCGGACCACCTGGCCACCTGACCACTTTAATATATTAAATCTATATTAATTAATTAAATTTAAAACCTAAATCAAATTAGTATTAATGATACTCCTAATTCATGAAAGTTGTAATTACTAATATATTTATAAATTTCCTATTTTTATCTATTTTAACAATAAGTTTTTAATCAAACACCAAATTTTAATAAATTTAACCTATTAAATTATAAAATAACTGTCTATAATTCAAAAAATATAAATAAAATTTCATTTTAGATATTATTTAATTAATAACAAAGGGCAATCCATGCCCACCTAAAAAAAGCTAATTATTGAGGGATTTTTTTTTACAAAAAATTATTTTTCTAAATTAATTCTCTTTTGCAAAGACAGGTATGGTGCATAAAATTTTTATTATAACTAATATATTTTTTTAAATTTTTTTTAATATTGAGAGTTATCTATGCTTCCGAAATCTAAAATCTTTGTAATTTTTAATGGTAAGTCAAATTATATTTGAATTATGCAAGAACATAAGATTACTTTATAAAATATTTATAGAAAAGTCAGAAATAAGTACAATCATTAAGCCTAATTTTGAAATTAATAGTAAAGAATCTTATCGAAAGAATATTTTGAGAGGTTTTGGAGTTATTAAACCTTTTTAATTTTTAATCATAAAATATAAAGTTTTGTTCTGTTTACTTGAAAATACCAACCTTTTTAAAAATCATGATTGAAATTATTAATTAAATTAATTTCAGAAAAAATTGGACATTTTAACTATTTTCTGCTTTTTTAATAGTGAATTTAAAATTAGCTGGACTTTACTGTAGGTGGTACAATTTGTCCATTCCTTGAAGCGAGATAAATAAACTTTCATTAGAGAGAATTTTTCATAAAATTATTTTAGGCAATTATAATTTTAAATTGCCTATAGAATAAGGCTAAGTTGCTTAAATTATCTAACTCTTCCTGCAAAAATTAAATTTAATTATTAAATTAATTTAAACTAATTTCCATTTTGAAGTGTATTACTTTAATGTTATAGTTTTATTATTATATTAATTATCTTATTTCTCCTCAATGCCAAATAAGATGATCTAACATTTAATATAATTATTATTGTTATATTCATAATATTAGCACTATAGAAAATTTAAGTTTAAAAAAAATAAATAGATACCAATTTCTATAGATATCTTATTTACTAAAAATATTCTATATTTTTTATTGAATAATAATATTTCTTTATAATATTTTTATAATATACTGCTTTTTAAAATTATTAAAATTTAAATTTCATAACGATAATATAAATTTATTTAAACTTATTCAATAATTTTTTACATTTCAAAATGATTATAATTACTGTAAGAAAAATTTAATTACCAAAAATAAATTATATATATATTAAGATAAAGACCATTTTTGTTCTTAATTTATTTAGTGTAATATAATTTTATGATTGAAAATTACTGATACTTAAATTAATAATTTTTCCTCCAGTAATAGCATAATTCAATTAATATAAATACTGGATCTGTTTTGATGTCTTTCCCCTTAAAATATTTGAAATATTCTTAAACATTATGAAAATAATAGAGAATCCTTTTTTAGTTTGTAACTTTATATTTTTTTATAAAAGATTAATTAATTTGATTTTATTCTTGGATAATTTAGATATGAAAAAGTATATATATATTTATTTTTTACAATATAAACTTATTGAAATGATTAGTAAGATTAAAGTAAATAAATTTCAAATTCAAATTATACTAAAATACAATAAAATATGGAATCAAAACTAAAAAGTGCGCTAAATAAGCTAAAAGTACAGACGTGTCGTGATTCTCTCAGATCTATCTTCGCATTTATTTAAGTATTAAATGTAAATAAATTTATTTTTAAAACATAAAATTTCTCATTAATAAATGGTGCTTATTTCAAATTTTAAGCATATTTGGACACTTGGGACTTACTAAGATATCAAAGATTGAATTCTTACATGATGCACGTTATTCTTTTATTCTTCACAAAAATAAGAAAAAATCCAAACCTTATTTGGGTGATCAACCTTGAAGCTGATTATCTACACTTGGATTATTTTAAAAAATCTAAGATCTTAAGTTTAGTCACACTTTTTGAGATAAATGTACCTGACTTGGCTTCTTTGATGATCTTGCCAGATATTCTAACTGTAATTCATATATTATTAAATTTTTAAAATAAAAGTGATGAAATTATTGATATAAAAATTCAAGAGAAACTCCTAGAATAAATAAATTAAAATTATCAAAACAATACTTCAACAATATTTATTATTGTGAATAATTCTTTAACATGATATTTATGATGTATTAATTAATTAAAGGTAAATCTATAAAATTAGTTAAAATAAGAAATACTTTTAAATTTTATTTTTAATAATTATTAATTGCTATTTAATTTAATTTAGAAGATCGGAGACTCCTCGTGGAATTTGATCTGAAACCAAGAGTATTTAATACATAAATATTCACTTTTTCCCACATAAATAAAATATAATGAATTTAACAAAGTAATATCAATAATTTCAAGATTTAACTATTTTAAATTAGCTGATAAAGATTATATAAAACCAGATAGATTTTCTATTTTATTACAACTCTGGCTTAAGCAAACTAGACTAAATTTATTCGCAAAAATATAGAATTAACTGTTTTATTATATGATTAAAATTCAGGTTATAGTAAACTTAGCAAATTAAATTTAATAAGAAATGGAAAAACAAAAAAATTTGGCAAATTATTAGTGAAATTAACATAACTTGTTATAAAATAAATAAAATTAATAATCATATATATATACTTTAATTTTTGTTGTTATTATATTTTAATCAGAGAGTTTTAAATTAAAATTAACAAGTTCATCTGCTTCTCTATATGATCAATGTTTAAAAGTTATTTCTTGATTCACAAATATTTCATTATCTAAGTATATGAAATTATATTTTCACTATTTTAAGGCATATTTTTGTAACTAATTTGCGCAATTTGACATTTAAATTATAGGTAAAATGAAATACTAAATAAGTAATTGAATCCTGAATTACTTAAATCAATTCTTCTAAATTTAAGGAGAAGTTGAAATTACTAACAAATTGAAAACTCTTTATTAAAACATTTTTAAAAATATTAAATAAATAAATTGTTCAAAAATTTATTTTATTCTTTTTTATTTTAGATTTTTCAAGACAATAGTTGGAAATATGAATCATTTAATTTTATTAAATAAAATAAAAAGTAGTCTTGACGAACAATCTTGGCAAATTTTTTATTGAGGACGTTTTCGACTAATTTGAACTTGCTAATAAGATAATTAAAAAACTTCAAAAAAGAAGTATAATTTATTAATTAAATTAATTCTTTAAAACGAAATAAACTTGTTCATTAACAAGTTGTTCTTCATAAAACTAAAAATTAAAGTGTAGGCAAATTAAAGAGAAATTTTCCATGGAACTCAATGAATTATATCAATAAATTTAATTTTATTAATCTTTCAAATTTATATTAAATAAATAATTATTATTAATTTTAATAAGTTCAATTTACTATCAAGAAACCTTTAGGATCTTTAAATGCTTACTATAGAAAATGAGATGGATATCGTAGAAGAGGAAAGCATAATAAAAATTATAGAAGGTACTAAATAAACTAATATTATAAATATTTCATATTATCGCAACCTATAAAAAAATAAAATATATAGGCAAAGCTAGATAGGATAAAATTAATAAACAAAAATATTCGATAATTTGTAAATGCAAAATCTTATTTATTTTATAATAATTAGTTGTTTTAAAAAAGAAATTGTTTAAATCTAAATTATTATAATAGTTTAATTTTAGATAATATCAAATTTAGCAAATACATATAAAATTACCCCAAAACCCCTTAATAAGATGTTTTAGTAATTTGATTCGTAGAGTATAGTTGGGTCTTTATTGAGATTATTATAGAAATGCAGGTTTTATGTGTATTAAAAGTATTTTGGGGGGAAGTTTCCTGCACTGGTTTAAGATACAAAAAATATTTTAGGGAAGTTTCCTGCACTTTTTTTTAATTTTATATTTTTTAATTTTTTTTATTTAAATTAATCTTTATAACAACTATCAACCAACTTCAAACTTCAGGACTAATTTCATTGTTATAATTAAACTTTAATTTAATAATCAATAGTCAATATCTATCTTCAGATTCCAAAACCCTAGCATTATTCATCTGATATTTGTAGGTTCTGTCTCTTATATATTATATTGATTTACTATAGTAATTCCAAATATTGTATCCAATTCTAAGTGTAATTCTGATTCAATTTATTTTGTTCTTACCATACCTATATAATGTTAGACTATAATTTCTTGAGCTACTTCAATGATGAAAAATATGCAGTTAATATTTAATGGGTCATAAAAATATTAAATTTGTTAATTTATGTAAAATTATAAAATTTTACATAAATAAAAAAAAAGTGCAGGAAACTTCCTCGAGTGCAGGAAACTTCCTCGAGTGCAGGAAACTTCCCCCCAAGTATTTTTAATGTATTTTAGGTGATTTAAATCAAAAAGATTTTATCTACTTGTCCCTTGTTGTATCTCTTGAATCTTGCTATCTATAGTGGCTCAAGTAAGTCATCTAATGATTGCATAGGATAAGAAGGAGCTCTCACGATTATCATCTCTACTAGATTTTTAATTACTTAGCAAACATCTTAATTTTCATGATTTGTGCCATAGTAAAACATGCTTTCCAAATCGCTCTCTAATAAAATTGCAGCTACTGCCCATACACCCCATGTGACTGAGCCATTTGTCCATTTTTATCTGATTGGAGTAACTAGGTGTTCCAAGAACCTTTGCTAAGTTACAATCTCTGATAGCTCTTTTGAAATGGATGAAAACTACTTCTAAAGGGCATAGGTTTAACACAAAATTTTCAGGTTTCATATCTCTATGAACATATCAAGTTCATGCAACTCGTTGATAACCTTAATCATTACTAATAGAATATTATTTTAGTCGTCAGGGTAATTATATTGATATAGTTATTCTCTCAAAATCATTTCAAATTTCTTGAGCCTTAGTCCGATAAAATCATAGCTTGTAATGACACCGTTTAACTTAAGCAAGTGCTTGCAACCATTTCTCTAAGCATCTCTTAGAATCATTTATTCGTTAGCAAATTCATTTTAGTACTGCTTATTCTTTATTAGATAGTTGAAAGGGTATACCTTGTATGCATACTCATCAACCATTATAAGTTTTGTCCTATTAAGATCGCTTATATGAAAGTAATTTTCAATACAACTGCTAAGATTAATTGCATTTAATGCTGGAATGTTCATTGCTTTGGCTTAGAAGCATGCTAAAATTGTATTAATTGCAGGTTAGTTCCTTGATTCTAATCGTCGCTGTTCTTGATTCAATCCTATAACTCTATTTCAGACTTAAGAGCATTTGATTTAATATTAGCTGGTACTAGCTTTTGAGTATGTAAATATCAAATCAAGAACTCGCTAAGATGATTCTTTTCCATTTGCCTTTTAACTTTGGCTGAGTGAGTGTGTGACTTCATGCATGTAATGCTCTAATACCTGCCATCTACCTTATCGTGTTTGAAATGCACATTAGCTCTTCCATAATGTACCTCTTTACACGTCAGGCTTTATTTAGTTGATAAAAATCTCAAACAGTCCTGACATTGAATTTTTTTTTACTTATTTGAACTGGAAACTGTTCCTTTTCTTCTCAACTTAATCATGTTATGTTTAAACTACTATCTCTGAAGTCTACTTCTAGTTTATTACTTATTTTATTTGAAGAATTTCGCTTCAAACTTAAGAGCTTTAACTTTAAGCACTGGTTCACTTTAAACGTAAATAATTTATAGCTTCTTAGCATAGCTAAATTTTAGCTTTTATTAACGATTTCCAAGAAAACTGCTTTGCGATTAAAGTTAGCGCCATGTTTAAAATTAAATATAAATTTCTATAATTATTCTCTAATAACTTCTCAAGTTATAATTCCTCTGTATTAGAGATGGCATTGGTGTTGGAAATCATATTTTACTTAGTTATAACTATTAATTTTCTAATTTCATGCTTAATACTTTTAATTTTGGTACAAATTGAAATAAATTTAAGTTAGTACTAGTTAAGTTTTGAAACTTTTAATTTGGTACAAATTTAAATTATACTATTTAGTACCAGTAATAATTAAATTAAAACAAGTATAGTACTAATTTAATGGAACTTCATCTCTGCAGTATATTACAGCTTCTGCAAAAAATTTTCAAGAATCTTTGCAGGGTTGAGCTCCTATAAGATTCCAATATTTAATAGTAAGTTATAAACAATAGGATCCAGAAATCTTTATATATTAAATTTGAAATTCATTAACAGGAGAAGATACAACAAATAGAATCTTTAAGTTAAGCAATAAAGAGGCTAATGCTCAAGAATTAATATCAGATTTAGAAACAAGGAAGATCTTTATCGATATCTCACACAACTTGGTCAAGTTATTTGTTGATTTATTGCCTGAAATGTAGTTGGTTTATTCTTTCCAACCATGGATGTCACAAAAATGTCATTCTTAAAGTCGATACTTTATGATGTGGAGAAAGCCATTAAAATCAATGCGATTAAGTTGATAGGAATTCCATATTACTTAGAAATTTGAGTCACTATCTCTACGAGGATGCAATGAAAGATGAAGAGTTGGTAGTTTACCTACCTACCAAGAAAAAACTCTCTAATATGTTTTTAGAAAGAAATTTCTTCTTTGGTATTCTTGGGACTTTGAGAGAAGATTATCTAAGGGAGATCATTGAAGAAGCACATAAGAAACTCTTTTTAATTTCTCCAGAAGATTAAAAGAAGCAAGGATTACCATATAAGTGAGGCTTGGCTTGAATTGCTAAACAAGCATCCTTATCTTTCTAGTAAACTTTGATTCATAACATATTAGGGAAACCTGGAACTGGTATATTCCTAATCAAAGAAAGAAAGTCATATACTTTTATAAAGTGAGCAAGAGACTTTAAAATTGATAATGATAATTAAAAACCAGATGAAATAAACATAGATTCAGGAGTGCGCTTTAAGAGAAGTAATATGGGCCAGCACAAGCCATAAGAAGAGGAGAAAAAATATGCCAAATTTATTTACGGGCCTTTAAATCTAAAACTTATTTATAAATTATAATTTATAATACGAAAACTTTAATTTATTAATTATTTAATTAACTTAAAAACTAATACTTATAAGTTTAATCAAAAATGGAAATCTCTCTAAATATTATCTTGTCTTCTTCATCGTCATCATCATCTTCGTCACCATAATTATCAAGTCCTTAGTCCCTTCTCCCTGTCGTCTTACGCAGCACCTGTCTTGTGACAACTGTGGTCTTACCATGTAGGACCACTAAAAATTAAAAATTAAAGATATACTTTTTGTAACTTACATTTTAAGTAAGTGCTGTACCTCCACCTGCGTCTGATCTATACGAATACTTATTAATATATTAAGTTTTTGATTAAATTAATTAATTTCTTATTATAAATCATGAATATACATTCTTCCCTCTAATTGATGTCTTATATACGCTCACTCTCATACAGCTGCTTTGAATCAAGGCTACAGTGTCGATGGTAAATCATGCATAAGATAGTACAGCAGTAGCTTCTTGTATGAGTTTTTATTTAACTCCAGTAGAATTATATTCCTTTAAACTAAAGGCTATAGGAACTGGAGTTATGTTTAACTTATAATAAACTTTCTTAGACTCCTTAGTCTTATGACTGAAATGTTATCAACAAACAGATGAACTCTTGGTGCTATACTCCTCTCTGAGTTTACGTAGGAACTCTATATACTACTCCGCTTAATAGAACGCGATTGGATGACATAACTTTCTAAGCCTGAATCTTCGCTTATAACAGCTAAAAACGGATGGGGGACTCCATTCACTTTTAAATTATAAACTTCTTTATTTCATATTTCTTTTACCAAGACATTAAATAAAGGTGTTAAAGGTGAATACAGCTTCGTCAGCGAGTATGAAATAAATGTTATTGTCAATAGCCCTCTCCATTTATTCATAAATATAGTTTAAATTATTTCTTTCAAAATGGTACTTTAAAACAATCACTCTTTTTCCTCTGTTGAAGGTCTTGAAAGTAATACCATTTCATCTATAAATATTGGGAAACAACTCAGCTCACTAGTCAGATGGAAAAATTGACCAATGCTACAAAGTCTTCGAGTCGCAGAAGTAGTCAATATGGTGTTGTGAGAACTCTTATTTTCTTGCAGGATGTTTTTAAGCGCCTGAGTTATAATGCTAAAGAGCTAACAAGCAATGATACCATGATACCAAACAGTTGAGGCACTCTTTTGTAATAATTTTGATATAGCTTCATTATTCAGTACTGGTATAAATTAGTATATATTAAACTCGTACCATTTTAAGCTTAGTCAATAAATCTAAATATTTCTAATCATAAATCGACCCTGAATATCGCTAATTTCTACTTCTCATTTGCAAATTGGCCTTATTTCTCCACTTACTCCAATAAGACCACACTTATAGACTACAAATCAATCACTAAAACATATAATTAGGGGTTTAGGGGTTTTGATTTTACTACTCATATTAATATTAAATTTATAAACAACACATAATTAAAAATAACCATTAATTTTTTTCCCTTGAATATTTTGATTTAGTGTTTTAAGAAGATATTTAACCTATTTCTCATTGTTTATTTTTAATAAAAAAACTACAGTATTTAATGTATAAATAAGCTATTTTAGTCCCCAAGTAAAAACTATCCACTTCTTTTGCATACCCGATATACTATATTTTATTTAAAACTAAAAAAAAGTAAATATTTCGATTTTTATATATTTTTCTAATTCTATATAATTTAATCATAAATATTTAATTAAGCAGAAGAATACTTTTTAACCTGTTATTAGCTTTTGAGAATATCTTTTTTGATAAGTCAATTTATAATTTTATCATTATAGTGCTTAATAAAATTAGAGAAAAATTTCAATATTTTTAAATAAATCTTTTTCTATATATATTTACAATTTTGTTTAGTTATGACGAGAAATTTGAAAAATCAGACATTAATCTAATTATTATAAAATTTTCAATTTATTAAAACAGATTAAATAAATATATTTATTAAATGTTTAAAAAACATGAACATAGAAATAATTGACTAAATCATTGAGAAATCACTGTCTCTTTAAATAAATTACTGGGCTTATGAGATAATTGCATAGACAAGAAAATTTGTGAATATTATAAGCATATTTTAAATCATTATCAGTGTTTCTAATTTTTATTAAGATTTTTGGCAATAAGACTGTTAAGAATTTGAAAATGTACTATCAATATATTCCTTTGGATGAATCGATACCTTTCACATATAATATTATTTATAACATTTAGCAAAATTATTTATACTTTTAATAATTGTAAGTTGCACAAAAGTTTTAGAACTTAGAAACACTTGATGTTGCAGAAATTGGTGATGATGAAGAAGACTTTTTCAAAATAAATAACATTGATGAAATGATATTAATTTATTAAAGTAATTAAAATAAACCACAATAGTAAAATTGCTATTTTCAATTACATTTAAATTTCAGATAAATAGTTTGATAAATATAATAAAATTATATTTTCGATATTATTTATGATACATTTACCTAAATGTGAATTTGTAAATCAATTATTTCTATTTTGATTTTTATAATATACTAAGTTTGCATACATGAAAAATTTAATTTTCAAATGTTAAATTTAAAATCAATATATTTAAAATTTTAATTATTTAATTTTAAATAATTAATATAGTAATTTTTCGCAAGTTATGAAGCATACTTTAATAGTGAACTTTCAAAGAATCTTAAGTTCTTTAAAGCAAATTTAGATTGTACTCGGGTCACACCTCCTCTTTTATAATTGCAAAAATGAAAATAATATCATATCTTACTAATTAACATAGAGTCAAAAATCTCAAATTTGTTAATTAAAAACGCTGAGAAACACTTTTGGGTAATATGGCTTTGAAAAATTATCGATTATAAAAAAATTCCTATTATTTAGATTTGTTTTAATAATAACTGTTTTGAATTAATATTACCACATTTTCACTTTTAATTATGATATCATTCCTAGAAACTTGAGGACTATTTGTTGTAGATATATAGAATGATATAAAGAAGTATAAATAATTTTTTTTTTTAAATTGAAGATTTTATACTTCTTTATATCATTCTATATATCTACAACAAATAGTCCTCAAGTTTCTAGGAATGATATCATAATTTAAAATTGAAAATGTGGTAATATTAATTTAAAACAGTTTTTATTAAAACAAATCTAAATATTAGGAATTTTATGATAATCAATAATCTTTCAAAGCCATATTACCCAAAAGTGTCCCAGCTTTTTGAATTAACGAATTTGTGATTTTTGACTCTAATTAGGTTAGTAAGATATGATATTATTTTTATTTTTTCAATAATAAAAGTGGGGGTGTGACTCGAGTACAATTCCAAATTTTTAGATGTGTAATGATCAGGAGTATTTAAGATCAGAAATGCTGTATTTGTTTAAAATTATCATTGGTATTTTAGGGGTGTATGAAATCATGAAATTTATTAAAAGATATAATAGAATATAAATTAAGCTGCTTTTTTTTGAAGTATGTAATAGTTGTTATCATTTAAAATTTAATTTTAGTATATTTTTAAATAGAAATTACACTTCTATATTTAGAAGAAGTTGGTAATATTTTCAAAAAATTTATGAATCTAATGGGAAAATATTACTTTAAAATGGCATTAAATATTCTTTCAATAAGACTTTAAGATTTCCTCGTTGTATAAATAATTTAAAAACCAGAAAATTTATGATTTTCTTTTTCCATAAGTCTTAAGAAGAATTGATTGTTTATTAAGTTAAATATAATTATATTAAATAAAATTTAATACCTATTCAGTATTCTATAATTTTTTAATGTATATAAGAGAACTCTTAACAAGTTTTTAATTTTTTAAATAATTTATTTATTAAATACTCTTACAAAATAATAAATAATAAGTATTATATATATTTATAATCATGGATAGCATTTAATGATTTATTAATAGGGTTTTTTTTAATATATTGAAATTATTTTTTATAATTTAAAGTTCATTCGCTCTAGAAACCAAAAAAAGAAGAACTGTAAAAAATAAAATTTTTATAAATTTAAACCAAATTATTTTTGGGAAATTAAGTATAATATAGATAATAAATCTTTGAAAATAAAAAATTAGTATAAATAATCACATAACGTTAATTATTAATAAAATCATAAATTCTAATTTAAATGGAAATAAAGCACAAAAAGGTAGAATGCAATACTCTCTGAATTCTTCTACTAAATTACTTAATAAGACTAAAGTAAGCACATTTATACTAAAATCTTATTTTAATAATGCTAGTTAGAGACTTTTTTTTCATTTTAGCTTATAATAAATCACTTATTATACGAATTTAAGGATAGAGACTTTTCAAAGTGTGCTCTCATATTTACTCAATATTATCTATATTTAGAAATTTTTGTAATTGACCTAGAATAACTAATAATTATAGAGCTTATATGATCACTGTGTTGAATAATAATCATTTTGGGAAATAAAAAAATGATAAAACACTAAAAATTATAATTAAAAATCTAAGTTTTATTGACTATTTGCTTATTATACAGAAGTCCTTGTATATTTCATTGTTTTCGCACAATAATAGAAATTAATTTGTATATTTATTTTTAAAGGCAGTTATCTATTTTAAAAAGATTTAATTTTCCTTAATGTTTTTTATTTTATCAATATTGTACATTTCAAAAGAATTATAATTTTTATTATCATAAAATTATAGTAGAAATAACATAATTCAAATTTAATCATATAAATTGATCACCTCAAACTTTTGTAATTATTAAAATATAATATTTAATATATTTATACTAATTATATTGTAATTATTTATTGATTGAAGTTCCAAAAATTGAGCTTGAATTTTGCATGTCTTGTATAATAAATAAAAGTAATATGCATAATAATTATAAATAAGATAGATCAAGTAAAAAAAAGTATTCAAGAAGAGGTTTACAACTAAGATTTATTTACTTATTATGAAAATATTAAGAGGAAAATATTCTAATTTTTTTTACCATGTAATTCAAATATAATTTACTCGATTGATCTCAACTTAAAATTTGAATAAAGAGGCTGTTAATATTATTTCTAATAAAAATTTTTAATTATATTCAGGTTTTTATACTAAAAAATAGTGAGTTAACATTATCGAGAAAAAAAATAATAAAAAGAGAGTTTTATTCAATCTAAAGAGTACTTTTTTTTTAAAGATAAACTTTATTCATTTTTCAATATAATATATTCACTTACATTCCTTTCTTGTAGAATTTATCATACGAACAATTGATCTCAATAATACTGAATATTTAAATTTTTAACCTTTTTTTTTCTTGTCATAAATTCTCTATTAAATGAATCTCAATGAATAAAAAACATAAGAAAAATTCAAAATAAAAAAATAATCAATAGTTTACTTACATTATTTTAATATTAATTATTAAAAATCTAGTTAAACACTTGTATATCTTGAAATTTTTCTGATTTCAAGATACAGTGCGAGATTAAATATAATAAATAAAATACATCACTAAAATGTTAATATAAATGGATTGAAGTTAAAATAATCAAATGTGTTTTATTTAATTTAGAGAATCGTAAATTATATTATTAAGAAAAATTAAAATAGCTATTAGCTCTAAATATTTATGAATGAATGATTGAATAATTAAAGAAGTGAAAATATTAAACTATATATTCTAAAACAAAATTTAATTATTTTTAAACTTCAATCATTTATATTAGAATTTTTAGTGATATTTATAATTTATTATATTTAATCTCGTACTGTATCTCGAAATAAGAATAATTTCGAGACATAGTAGTGTTTAATTAATTTATTAATTAATATTAAAATATTGAAAGTAAGTTATTGATTGTTCATTCATTTTGAATTTTCCTTCTATTTTACTCAATTTCTAAAATCTTTAACAATCTATTAGATTATATTCCATTACTATTTTAGCATTAAAATTTTATTTATATTAAATTTACCGTATAAAAATTATTCATAAAATATTTTAATTAAACTTTATTAAAATTAAAAATCTATTAAAATAATATTCTTATAAATAAAATAAATTATATAATTATAGGTTAGATTTCTTGGACAAAAATCGTGATCCCTCTTTTTATGATATCTTTGACAACTACAAAGTATATAGAAGATTTTTTGGCTTCCCCTAGGATTAACAAATCAATTAAACAGACGATTTCATGTTATATATGACTTTTAAGAAAAATATTGTCGACGAGCAAAATAAATATAAATATACATTTGACTTTAAATTTAAATATAGATGATGCCATTAATTGCAATATTTCATTAATAATAAGATTATTTTCTCTAATAAAAAGAATTAAATATTTTATTTGATATTTTAAATATAAAAATTATCATAAATTTAAAAACAAAAGTGTAAATTAAGCTGAAAGAGAAAATAAAAATTTGCAGTATTTTATTGAGTGATTTAATTAGAATAAATTTTGTATTGGATTATGAAATTCTTCAAACTCATTTAATTATTCAAGTAACCGAAAGTTTTTAAAAATGATATTTAGATTTTCATAAGTCAATTTATATTAAATAATTTGTTAGTAATGGATGTTAAGAAAAATTAAAAAGTACATTTCTTTTTATTTAAATTTTTATTCTTTTTTATAAAATAAAAAGTACCTAAAAGAGAAAATTAAATAATTTTAATTTATTATTTAATTTATTTAATTATTTGAATTAACAATTAATTCTACTTTAAATAAAGGTTTATAATTCTCATTATATCATTTTTATTTTTACTTTTTAACTTAAATTTTGTTTAAGATACTATAATTTGTAATTATATGTAATATTTTATACCTTAAATAAATCTAATTTGTAGAATTTATGAAATTATCAATATATATTATTTAACTAATACAATTTTAAACTTTATAATAATTTTTAAATAAAAAGTAAAGTTTTTTATTATTAATTCCATGAGTTCTAGAGATATTTATATGATATTTCAATTAAGTTTGTATAATTAAATTTACTAAGTAAAAAAACGATTATATTAAATTTGTGACAGTATAGATTCTAATTTATTTACTTTTTTTAATTGAAACCTATTTCTATTCATGAATTTTAAATTTAATATTTTTAGTTATTATATATTAAATTATCTAAATCACAAACATTTTTTTCAAACTTTATATAATTCTATCAATTAAAAACATGTAAAAAGTGAAATTTAGCTACAATTAAACATTTCTCTTATTGTGATATTTGTTTTAAAATAAAAACCAATTTTATAATTATTTGTTTATTTATTAGTTAATAAAAATACTTATTTTGAATACGATTAACTCAAATTAAATTATTTGTCCAAAAAAATACTATATTCATATTTGATTAGAGAAAATTAAATAAATATAATTAAAAAATATGATAATTATCTATATAATGAATCAAATAAGATTCAAATTTTGATATATTTTTTAGTATTTACAGCATTCATAGTAATTATGACTTTGCGAAGTGAAATTAACATAAATAATCATGAATTGAAATATTTTGATTTGATAATTACAAGAATAAAATAGTGTAAATATCACCAAACCTTGAAATAATTCACATTAGTTAAAAATCACCTTCAAAAACTTGATTCATTATCCATTGAGTATAATCAAAACCCCAAAACCCTTTCAGTAGTTTGATTGAGTTTTTGATTGATAAAAGTAGACTATTAGTGCATACTTTATTAGGGTTTTAATAGGGTTTATGTAGGGGTTTAATGTTTAAATATTAGTATTTTAAGTGAGTTTAATAAGCGAGTTTTTTAAATATTTCACACGAACATAAGCTTAGAGTCATGTGGCAGTTCTCTGAATTTTATCTTTCTAAGTTGATGTTTGATTTTTTCTATTGTTTGTTAATTCTCTTAGCTTGGCTTGATAATAGTTGAGTGTGCAAGTTCTCTGAGACCTCCATTTATTTTATTTTTATCGAGATATTGTTTGATTCTTTGTTTAGAATCTCTCTCACCCTTGCAGCTAAAGTAATCGTTTCTTGGCATGTCGCTCTCTTTATTATTACTGCTAGAGCCCAGATATCCCATTAAGTGTCTCCATCTCTCCAATCCTCTCTCTCTGGGAAATATCCAGGAGTGCCGTATACATTTCTTTATGAAGAGGCTTGCACTCTTTGAGCTCTGTTGAAGTCAATAATATAAACTCTAAGAGGCTGAAAGTTCATCATGAT
>ARYC01010101.1:0-18730 GCA_000711775.1 Oxytricha trifallax | reverse complement strand
TAGTTTGATTGAGTTTTTGATTGATAAAAGTAGACTATTAGTGCATACTTTATTAGGGTTTTAATAGGGTTTATGTAGGGGTTAAATGTTTAAATGTTAGTAATTTAAGTGAGTATATGCGAGGTTTGGGGTCAGTTTATGACATTGAGTATATAAATTTATTGTTTAAGTTGCGTTATGGGTGCGATGATTATAGTGATCAACTCAAACCTATCCTAAATTACACATCTATAGCAAGACTGCTCCATAAATCTCCTGCAACTGTGAGGTCTCACTGTCTATTAGCATTGAATTTAAAGAGATAGAAACTTAATTCTAAGCCTAAAAGACCTCTTAAACTTTAGCAGCATCATATCGATTATATTATTAATGATAAGATTCTTTAATACTGGGCTCACTTCTCTCTGTCCTAGAGAGCTGTGATGTTTCATCGCCAATTTCCTGAGCTTCATATCTCTGCTTAATCTATAGCGAACATATATAAAAAGAACGGAATATCTTACAAGACAGTCAATCGCATTAAGAGAGTGATTGATTTTAATGTTGCATTTTATAAGGATAATTTAAAATATATATATACGATTAAATGCAGAGAGCTATTACTAATAATATTAAGTTCATACACGCTGATGAGGCAGTATTCACGTTTAATACCTTCATATCAAGGTCTTGGTACAAGAGGTATAGTAATATTGAAGTATATTATTAAAAGGTTAAGGTTTAAACTCATGCAATACTTGGTGGTTTAAGCGAAGATAACGGCCTCGAGACTTATGTTATCCACCCTCGCTCAATAAAGACCGAATAATACATAAAGTTCTTGCAATAACTCAGAGATAAATACGGCGACTAAGAGATTATTCTCTTTGTAGATAACATATCTGTCCATAAAACTAAAGACACAAGGAAGAAATATGAACGGCTAAACATAACACCTGTATTTAATTTTCCCTACAGTCCTCAGTTCAATGGAATTGAATTATATTGGGGGTTATTGAAAGGCCACTACAAGAAACCTCTACTCTATCATTTGATGCACGACTTGAAGATAGATACAGTAGATTTTGTTAAGAGTGCTACTAAGAGAGTCAGCGATGATAAAGCTAAAGTATTCGCAAGAGAAGGGAGATTTTGTGTATATAAATAAATTTTAGATTTAAACGAATGAATAAGTTCACATATTAAATTTGCCCGCAAAAGAATTTGGCTTCTCTTTCTTTTCTTCCTCTTAAGGCTTGCTTGGGCCTATGTTTCTTCTCTTAGTGCCACCTCCTGCATCTATGTTCATCTCTTCTGGCTTTTATAAATCTTTGAAGAGCCTCTTACTTAATTCATGTTTTACTTGAGACTTTCTCTCTGTTTAATTTGCTGCGCTCTTTCATCAAGTATATAGCAGTACCAGGTTTTTTTATAAAGTTAGAAGGCTAAGCTTACTTGAGATGAAAAGGATGCTTTTGAAGTTCCTAGAGCCAGGTCTCGCTGATTTTAATACCTTGCTTCTCTTTTTCTTCAGGAGAGATGCTGTAGTGTTTCTTAAGAGCTTCTTAAATAACTTCATTTAAGTACTCAGGTTTCAGAGTTCCAAGGACACCAAAGAAGAAGTTTCTCTCTGGCAGCTTATTAGAGAGTTGCAACTTTGAAGGAAGGTAGAGAGCAACATCTGGATCACTCATAGCATCATCATAGAGGTTTGTTACTGAAATTTCAGGGTAGTTAAGTATCTCTATCATCCTAATTTCATTAGACTTAAAAGCTTTTTTCTCTTCACTCAGTAAGGCTTTTAAGAATGAGATTTTAGTCCCCTCCGAAGTTGGCAAGAAGAGTCCAACTATAACAATTGTATTGATTATACATGAAAACTTACCTTGCTGTACCAAGTATCTATAAAGGTCCTTTTTACTTCGAAATTTTCCTATTAAATCTTGAGATTAAATTCTCTTCATTACATCATTCATAGACTCCATCTTGCTTCCTCTTTCTAGAAATGTTAATGAAATTTAAAATTATTGATATCCATTCTAAGTTTATTAAAATCTTACTACTAAATAGGGAGGACCTACTGGAGGTTAACATTGAAAAGATATGTGGAGAAGCATTGAAAAACTTGCACCAAGTTTCACAGATTTATTTTTCCATTTTTATCAATCTATCTCCATTAAATTTCTCCTAATATGTATAATTATTTTAGGATGTCCCCCAAATTAAGTTGAAACCTTATTAAGAGTTAAATTTTAAGGTTAAAACTTAATCAGGAGCATATTAAATTAAAAAATGTTTAATAACTTTACCTCCAAATTAAGTTCAAACTTGATTTGGAGGACCTCCTAGAGAAACAAAACTTCATTAGGAGTATTTTAATTTACTAAAATGTATAAAATTCTCACAAAATATGTCAACTTTCAATCTTTTATGGTTAGTTAATTTTCTTACCTCTCAACAAAGAATCTACCAGAGTGTCTTATACTCGACTATTATAGTATACCTACGTGAATTTTATCATTATTATAATAAAATATATCAGCAAACTAAAATGAGCGCTAACCTGTTAAGAGAAGAGCGGTATTACTTGGATCAAGCTAATAAAAGTTATCATTGCAGCAACCATGAAAAGTAGAGACCAGAGACGCTTGTACTCAGTGGGAGACTACTTATGACAACTTTGACCAGTCTAGCTTTGAGATTTAAATATAAGTTAAGTAAGAGCTTATCAAAGAAGCTGTGCAAATTGAGGAGGAGGTTAAACAACCTGCCATAGTGCATTAATAAATACCAGCCAAAGTTGACTATTAATGCAAAGAATGCAATAAAGTTTTCCCTTACAAGTCAACTTATAAGAGACACTTGAGATATATACACACAACGATATGCCAAGGTTATATCTCAAGCATTAAAAGAAAGATGGGAAGTATGTCTGTGAGTTTTATGAGAAGCCATATTCTCATACAAGAGACCTCAAAGTGCACTTAAAGAAAAAGCACAATTAAAGTTTTGTCTTTATTCATGAACTACAGGAATAGATTCCTCTAAAAGAGAAGATCAAGAAACCCAGTGGAGTCTCTTAGAGTTGAAGTGCAGAAGTAAGTCAAAATGAAGAAAGCAGTCAAGAACTTTCCAGTCTCTAAAATCTATAAAATCATGGTTAAAATTGAGGCAATAAAGATTCCTATATTAAAAATTATTGACTTAGATTCATTCCTAGAAAGCTACCTCACTCTTGAAGATAAACTAGAGAAGAGAGTCATTACTGACGACTATTATGCTTACAAGATTTATCCTTTCAATTACTTCCTTGCTGATGACAAGTTCCAAATGGAATTTGCTAATGAGTATTATGCTCTTTAAAAGGCAAAGTTAAATGAGTGCAGGTATATCATCTAGCTTGATGCTATTTTACTTGGTAAAAATCATGTAGCCTTCAGGCTCCCTTTACTTGAAATGACTTACAGAGAATTCTTATCTGACAATAGATGTCAGAGATAAATTGGCTAGATAGTATAGCAGATAGTTGAGGGGATTGAAGAGCTTCACAAGCTTGGTTATGTTCATAGAGACTTAAAGCCAGAGAACATCATGATGAACTTTCAGCCTCTTAGAGTTTATATTATTGACTTCAACAGAGCTCAAAGAGTGCAAGCCTCTGCATAAGGAAATGTATACGGCACTCCTGGCTATTTTCCAGAGAGAGAGAGGATTGGAGAGATGGAGACACTTAATGGGATATCTGGGCTCTAGCAGTAATAATAATAGAGAGAGCCATGCCAAGAAACGATTACTTTAGCTGCAGGTGTGAGAGAGATTCTAAGCAGAGAATCAAGCAATATCTCGATAAAAATAAAACAAATGGAGGTCTCAGAGAACTTGCATACTTAACTATTATCAAGCCAAGCTAAGAGAATTAACCAACAATAGAAACAATCAAACATCAACTTAGAAAGATAAAATTCAGAAAACTGTCACATGACTCTAAGCTTATGTTTGTGTGAAATATTTAAAAAAGTCGCTTGTTATACTCACTTAAAATACTAATATTTAAACATTAAACCCTACATAAACCCTATTAAAACCCAAATAAAGTATGCACTAATAGTCTACTTTTATCAATAAAAAACTCAATCAAACTACTGAACGGTTTTGGGGTTTTGAATGTTATAGCAAGTAAATTTTTAATGCCAACCTAATTAAATATTTTTATAGCTAAGAAACAAGCTAGTCAAAGATACTATGATACGAGAGACATTCATTAACTTATTGATAATTTACAGAGCTCAAAGTAAACCTTAAGACTGCTCGCATAAGAGCTTTGCTAAGTTTCTTTATACATTGACATAGTTCTAATATCATCTCGAATACATAAAAATAAAAAAGCTAAGTTCTATTTATCTTTTTATAAAATGGTTACATTTCTCATTTCGTTCGATTGAAAAGATTTCTAAAAGTTAGCAAATCTTGTAGATGTGAGATTTGACTTTTGTTAAAGGTTCCACTTGAAATACAAATTTTGAGGCTTTGACTATGTTCCTGCTAAATTGAATTGTCAAGCCACAGTTAAATTTAAATTCTCTTCAAAGTTTTATATTTGCGTTTTAATATCTACTGACGAGAACCATGTCAATTCTTGCAAAGTTATGATTTAAACTTTTATTAAGAATGAGATTTAAGACTATAATTTGCTTAAAATGCGTCTATGTTATTCTTTCATCAATATTTCTTTTTCATCACAAGCCAAGCAGTTAAACTTTATAACTCAGTTACTCAAAGACTCTAAACACCTTTACTTCATTTTTTAAAGTTAAAGGAATTGCCACTAAAATGTCATTAAAACATTTGCAATTTAAATAAACTAACTGAATGCATATGATATCGATTATTCTTTTATTATACTTCTATTAAAAATTATTAAATCCTTTATTAATATATAATTAGGTAATTTGACTTCTAAGTTAAATTCTTGAGCTCATAATGGAATAAGGGGAAGGATCGAAGATATATTACGTGAGTATAACAATACACATTTAGAGAAATAAAAGTTGAGATAGTTGAAACGATTTTTATCTGCTTGTCTCTATTCATTCAATCGTTTCCAAGTGGCTTAAGCCCCTCTCTAAAGATTATTGAAAGAAGAATGTGCGTGCAGTCAGTAATAAATTTCTAAGCCAACCTAATTAAATATTTTTATAGCTAAGAAACATGCTAGTCAAAGATACTATGATACGAGAGACGTTCATTAACTTATTGATAATTTGCAGAGCTCAAAGTAAACCTTAAGACTGCTCGCATAAGAGCTATGCTAAGTTTCTTTATACATTGACATAGTTCTAATATCATCTCGAATACATAAAAATAAAAAAGCTAAGTTCTATGTATGTTTTTATAAAATGGTTACATTTCTCATTTCGTTCGATTGAAAAGATTTCTAAAAGTTAGCAAATCTTGTGAGATGTGAGATTTGACTTTTGTTAAAGGTTCCACTTGAAATACAAATTTTGAGGCTTTGACTATGTTCCGGCTAAATTGAATTGTCAAGCCACAGTTAAATTTAAATTCTCTTCAAAGTTTTATATTTGCGTTTTAATCTACTGACGAGAACCATGTCAATTCTTGCAAAGTTATGATTTAAACTTTTATTAAGAATGAGATTTAAGACTATAATTTGCTTAAAATGCGTCTATGTTATTCTTTCATCAATATTTCTTTTTCATCACAAGCCAAGCAGTTAAACTTTATAACTCAGTTACTCAAAGACTCTAAACACCTTTACTTCATTTTTTAAAGTTAAAGGAATTGCCACTAAAATGTCATTAAAACATTTGCAATTTAAATAAACTAACTGAATGCATATGATATCGATTATTCTTTTATCATACTTCTATTAAAAATTATTAAATCCTTTATTAATATATAATTAGGTAATTTGACTTCTAAGTTAAATTCTTGAGCTCATAATGGAATAAGGGGAAGGATCGAAGATATATTACGTGAGTATAACAATACACATTTAGAGAAATAAAAGTTGAGATAGTTGAAACGATTTTTATCTGCTTGTCTCTATTCATTCAATCGTTTCCAAGTGGCTTTAGCCCCTCTTTAAAGATTATTGAAAGAAGAATGTGTGTGCAGTCAGTAATAAATTTCTAAGTCAACCTAATTAAATATTTTTATAGCTAAGAACCAAGCTAGTCAAAGATACTATGATACGAGAGACGTTCATTAACTTATTGATAATTTGCAGAGCTCAAAGTAAACCTTAAGACTGCTCGCATAAGAGCTTTGCTAAGTTTCTTTATACATTGACATAGTTCTAATATATCTCGAATACATAAAAATAAAAAAGCTAAGTTCTATTTATCTTTTTATAAAATGGTTACATTTCTCATTTCGTTCGATTGAAAAGATTTCTAAAAGTTAGCAAATCTTGTAGATGTGAGATTTGACTTTTGTTAAAGGTTCCACTTGAAATACAAATTTTGAGGCTTTGACTATGTTCCTGCTAAATTGAATTGTCAAGCCACAGTTAAATTTAAATTCTCTTCAAAGTTTTATATTTGCGTTTTAATATCTACTGACGAGAACCATGTCAATTCTTGCAAAGTTATGATTTAAACTTTTATTAAGAATGAGATTTAAGACTATAATTTGCTTAAAATGCGTCTATGTTATTCTTTCATCAATATTTCTTTTTCATCACAAGCCAAGCAGTTAAACTTTATAACTCAGTTACTCAAAGACTCTAAACACCTTTACTTCATTTTTTAAAGTTAAAGGAATTGCCACTAAAATGTCATTAAAACATTTGCAATTTAAATAAACTAACTGAATGCATATGATATCGATTATTCTTTTATTATACTTCTATTAAAAATTATTAAATCCTTTATTAATATATAATTAGGTAATTTGACTTCTAAGTTAAATTCTTGAGCTCATAATGGAATAAGGGGAAGGATCGAAGATATATTACGTGAGTATAACAATACACATTTAGAGAAATAAAAGTTGAGATAGTTGAAACGATTTTTATCTGCTTGTCTCTATTCATTCAATCGTTTCCAAGTGGCTTAAGCCCCTCTCTAAAGATTATTGAAAGAAGAATGTGCGTGCAGTCAGTAATAAATTTCTAAGTCAACCTAATTAAATATTTTTATAGCTAAGAAACATGCTAGTCAAAGATACTATGATACGAGATACGTTCATTAACTTATTGATAATTTGCAGAGCTCAAAGTAAACCTTAAGACTGCTCGCATAAGAGCTTTGCTAAGTTTCTTTATACATTGACATAGTTCTAATATCATCTCGAATACATAAAAATAAAAAAGCTAAGTTCTATTTATCTTTTTATAAAATGGTTACATTTCTCATTTCGTTCGATTGAAAAGATTTCTAAAAGTTAGCAAATCTTGTAGATGTGAGATTTGACTTTTGTTAAAGGTTCCACTTGAAATACAAATTTTGAGGCTTTGACTATGTTCCTGCTAAATTGAATTGTCAAGCCACAGTTAAATTTAAATTCTCTTCAAAGTTTTATATTTGCGTTTTAATATCTACTGACGAGAACCATGTCAATTCTTGCAAAGTTATGATTTAAACTTTTATTAAGAATGAGATTTAAGACTATAATTTGCTTAAAATGCGTCTATGTTATTCTTTCATCAATATTTCTTTTCATCACAAGCCAAGCAGTTAAACTTTATAACTCAGTTACTCAGAGACTCTAAACACCTTTACTTCATTTTTTAAAGTTAAAGGAATTGCCACTAAAATGTCATTAAAACATTTGCAATTTAAATAAACTAACTGAATGCATATGATATCGATTATTCTTTTATTATACTTCTATTAAAAATTATTAAATCCTTTATTAATATATAATTAGGTAATTTGACTTCTAAGTTAAATTCTTGAGCTCATAATGGAATAAGGGGAAGGATCGAAGATATATTACGTGAGTATAACAATACACATTTAGAGAAATAAAAGTTGAGATAGTTGAAACGATTTTTATCTGCTTGTCTCTATTCATTCAATCGTTTCCAAGTGGCTTAAGCCCCTCTCTAAAGATTATTGAAAAAGAATGTGCGTGCAGTCAGTAATAAATTTCTAAGCCAACCTAATTAAATATTTTTATAGCTAAGAAACATGCTAGTCAAAGATACTATGATACGAGAGACGTTCATTAACTTATTGATAATTTGCAGAGCTCAAAGTAAACCTTAAGACTGCTCGCATAAGAGCTATGCTAAGTTTCTTTATACATTGACATAGTTCTAATATCATCTCGAATACATAAAAATAAAAAAGCTAAGTTCTATGTATGTTTTTATAAAATGGTTACATTTCTCATTCGTTCGATTGAAAAGATTTCTAAAAGTTAGCAAATCTTGTGAGATGTGAGATTTGACTTTTGTTAAAGGTTCCACTTGAAATACAAATTTCGAGGCTTTGACTATTTTCCGGCTAAATTGAATTGTCAAGCCACAGTTAAATTTAAATTCTCTTCAAAGTTTTATATTTGCGTTTTCATATCTTCTGACGAGAACCATGTCAGTTCTTGCAAAGTTATGATTTAAACTTTTATTAAGAATGAGATTTAAGACTATATTTGCTTAAAATGCGTCTATGTTATTCTTTCATCAATATTTCTTTTTCATCACAAGCCAAGCAGTTAAACTTTATAACTCAGTTACTCAGAGACTCTAAACACCTTTACTTCATTTTTTAAAGTTAAAGGAATTGCCACTAAAATGTCATTAAAACATTTGCGATTTAAATAAACTAACTGAATGCATATGATATCGATTATTCTTTTATCATACTTTTATTAAAAATTATTGAATCCTTTATTAATATATAATTAGGTAATTTGACTTCTAAGTTAAATTCTTGAGCTCATAATGGAATAAGGGGAAGGATCGAGGATATATTACGTGAGTATAACAATACACATTTATTGAAATAAAAGTTGAGATAGTTGAAACGATTTTTATCTGCTTGTCTCTTTTCATTCAATCGTTTCCAAGTGGCTTAAGCCCCTCTCTAAAGATTATTGAAAGAAGAATGTGCGTGCAGTCAGTAATAAATTTCTAAGCCAACCTAATTAAATATTTTTATAGCTAAGAAACAAGCTAGTCAAAGATACTATGATACGAGAGACGTTCATTAACTTATTGATAATTTGCAGAGCTCAAAGTAAACCTTAAGACTGCTCGCATAAGAGCTATGCTAAGTTTCTTTATACATTGACATAGTTCTAATATCATCTCGAATACATAAAAATAAAAAAGCTAAGTTCTATGTATGTTTTTATAAAATGGTTACATTTCTCATTTCGTTCGATTGAAAAGATTTCTAAAAGTTAGCAAATCTTGTGAGATGTGAGATTTGACTTTTGTTAAAGGTTCCACTTGAAATACAAATTTCGAGGCTTTGACTATGTTCCGGCTAAATTGAATTGTCAAGCCACAGTTAAATTTAGATTCTCTTCAAAGTTTTATATTTGCGTTTTAATATCTACTGACGAGAACCATGTCAATTCTTGCAAAAAGTTATGATTTAAACTTTTATTAAGAATGAGATTTAAGACTATAATTTGCTTAAAATGCGTCTATGTTATTCTTTCATCAATATTTCTTTTTCATCACAAGCCAAGCAGTTAAACTTTATAACTCAGTTACTCAGAGACTCTAAACACCTTTACTTCATTTTTTAAAGTTAAAGGAATTGCCACTAAAATGTCATTAAAACATTTGCAATTTAAATAAACTAACTGAATTCATATGATATCGATTATTCTTTTATTATACTTCTATTAAAAATTATTAAATCCTTTATTAATATATAATTAGGTAATTTGACTTCTAAGTTAAATTCTTGAGCTCATAATGGAATAAGGGGAAGGATCGAAGATATATTACGTGAGTATAACAATACACATTTAGAGAAATAAAAGTTGAGATAGTTGAAACGATTTTTATCTGCTTGTCTCTATTCATTCAATCGTTTCCAAGTGGCTTAAGCCCCTCTCTAAAGATTATTGAAAGAAGAATGTGCGTGCAGTCAGTAATAAATTTCTAAGCCTGGCTAATTAAATATTTTTATAGCTAAGAAACAAGCTAGTCAAAGATACTATGATACGAGAGACGTTCATTAACTTATTGATAATTTGCAGAGCTCAAAGTAAACCTTAAGACTGCTCGCATAAGAGCTTTGCTAAGTTTCTTTATACATTGACATAGTTCTAATATCATCTCGAATACATAAAAATAAAAAAGCTAAGTTCTATTTATGTTTTTATAAAATGGTTACATTTCTCATTTCGTTCGATTGAAAAGATTTCTAAAAGTTAGCAAATCTTGTAGATGTGAGATTTGACTTTTGTTAAAGGTTCCACTTGAAATACAAATTTTGAGGCTTTGACTATGTTCCTGCTAAATTGAATTGTCGAGCCACAGTTAAATTTAAATTCTCTTCAAAGTTTTATTTTTGCGTTTTCATATCTACTGACGAGAACCATGTCAATTCTTGAAGTTATGATTTAAACTTTTATTAAGAATGAGATTTAAGACTATAATTTGCTTAAAATGCGTCTATGTTATTCTTTCATCAATATTTCTTTTTCATCACAAGCCAAGCAGTTAAACTTTATAACTCAGTTACTCAAAGACTCTAAACACCTTTACTTCATTTTTTAAAGTTAAAGGAATTGCCACTAAAATGTCATTAAAACATTTGCAATTTAAATAAACTAACTGAATGCATATGATATCGATTATTCTTTTATTATACTTCTATTAAAAATTATTAAATCCTTTATTAATATATAATTAGGTAATTTGACTTCTAAGTTAAATTCTTGAGCTCATAATGGAATAAGGGGAAGGATCGAAGATATATTACGTGAGTATAACAATACACATTTAGAGAAATAAAAGTTGAGATAGTTGAAACGATTTTTATCTGCTTGTCTCTATTCATTCAATCGTTTCCAAGTGGCTTAAGCCCCTCTCTAAAGATTATTGAAAGAAGAATGTGCGTGCAGTCAGTAATAAATTTCTAAGCCTGGCTAATTAAATATTTTTATAGCTAAGAAACAAGCTAGTCAAAGATACTATGATACGAGAGACGTTCATTAACTTATTGATAATTTGCAGAGCTCAAAGTAAACCTTAAGACTGCTCGCATAAGAGCTTTGCTAAGTTTCTTTATACATTGACATAGTTCTAATATCATCTCGAATACATAAAAATAAAAAAGCTAAGTTCTATTTATGTTTTTATAAAATGGTTACATTTCTCATTTCGTTCGATTGAAAAGATTTCTAAAAGTTAGCAAATCTTGTAGATGTGAGATTTGACTTTTGTTAAAGGTTCCACTTGAAATACAAATTTTGAGGCTTTGACTATGTTCCTGCTAAATTGAATTGTCAAGCCACAGTTAAATTTAGATTCTCTTCAAAGTTTTATATTTGCGTTTTAATATCTACTGACGAGAACCATGTCAATTCTTGCAAAAAGTTATGATTTAAACTTTTATTAAGAATGAGATTTAAGACTATAATTTGCTTAAAATGCGTCTATGTTATTCTTTCATCAATATTTCTTTTCATCTCAAGCCAAGCAGTTAAACTTTATAACTCAGTTACTCAGAGACTCTAAACACCTTTACTTCATTTTTTAAAGTTAAAGGAATTGCTACTAAAATGTCATTAAAACATTTGCAATTTAAATAAACTAACTGAATGCATATGATATCGATTATTCTTTATCATACTTTTATTAAAAATTATTGAATCCTTTATTAATATATAATTAGGTAATTGACTTCTAAGTTAAATTCTTGAGCTCATAATGGAATAAGGGGAAGGATCGAGGATATATTACGTGAGTATAACAATACACATTTATTGAAATAAAAGTTGAGATAGTTGAAACGATTTTTATCTGCTTGTCTCTTTTCATTCAATCGTTTCCAAGTGGCTTAAGCCCCTCTCTAAAGATTATTGAAAGAAGAATGTGCGTGCAGTCAGTAATAAATTTCTAAGCCAACCTAATTAAATATTTTTATAGCTAAGAAACAAGCTAGTCAAAGATACTATGATACGAGAGACGTTCATTAACTTATTGATAATTTGCAGAGCTCAAAGTAAACCTTAAGACTGCTCGCATAAGAGCTATGCTAAGTTTCTTTATACATTGACATAGTTCTAATATCATCTCGAATACATAAAAATAAAAAAGCTAAGTTCTATGTATGTTTTTATAAAATGGTTACATTTCTCATTTCGTTCGATTGAAAAGATTTCTAAAAGTTAGCAAATCTTGTGAGATGTGAGATTTGACTTTTGTTAAAGGTTCCACTTGAAATACAAATTTCGAGGCTTTGACTATGTTCCGGCTAAATTGAATTGTCAAGCCACAGTTAAATTTAGATTCTCTTCAAAGTTTTATATTTGCGTTTTCATATCTTCTGACGAGAACCATGTCAGTTCTTGCAAAGTTATGATTTAAACTTTTATTAAGAATGAGATTTAAGACTATAATTGCTTAAAATGCGTCTATGTTATTCTTTCATCAATATTTCTTTTTCATCACAAGCCAAGCAGTTAAACTTTATAACTCAGTTACTCAGAGACTCTAAACACCTTTACTTCATTTTTTAAAGTTAAAGGAATTGCCACTAAAATGTCATTAAAACATTTGCAATTTAAATAAACTAACTGAATGCATATGATATCGATTATTCTTTTATCATACTTTTATTAAAAATTATTGAATCCTTTATTAATATATAATTAGGTAATTTGACTTCTAAGTTAAATTCTTGAGCTCATAATGGAATAAGGGGAAGGATCGAAGATATATTACGTGAGTATAACAATACACATTTAGAGAAATAAAAGTTGAGATAGTTGAAACGATTTTTATCTGCTTGTCTCTATTCATTCAATCGTTTCCAAGTGGCTTAAGCCCCTCTCTAAAGATTATTGAAAGAAGAATGTGCGTGCAGTCAGTAATAAATTTCTAAGCCAACCTAATTAAATATTTTTATAGCTAAGAAACATGCTAGTCAAAGATACTATGATACGAGATACGTTCATTAACTTATTGATAATTTGCAGAGCTCAAAGTAAACCTTAAGACTGCTCGCATAAGAGCTTTGCTAAGTTTCTTTATACATTGACATAGTTCTAATATCATCTCGAATACATAAAAATAAAAAAGCTAAGTTCTATGTATGTTTTTATAAAATGGTTACATTTCTCATTTCGTTCGATTGAAAAGATTTCTAAAAGTTAGCAAATCTTGTGAGATGTGAGATTTGACTTTTGTTAAAGGTTCCACTTGAAATACAAATTTCGAGGCTTTGACTATGTTCCGGCTAAATTGAATTGTCGAGCCACAGTTAAATTTAATTCTCTTCAAAGTTTTATATTTGCGTTTTCATATCTACTGACGAGAACCATGTCAATTCTTGCAAAGTTATCATTTAAACTTTTATTAAGAATGAGATTTAAGACTATAATTTGCTTAAAATGCGTCTATGTTATTCTTTCATCAATATTTCTTTTTCATCACAAGACAAGCAGTTAAACTTTATAACTCAGTTACTCACAGACTCTAAACACCTTTACTTCATTTTTTAAAGTTAAAGGAATTGCCACTAAAATGTCATTAAAACATTTGCGATTTAAATAAACTAACTGAATGCATATGATATCGATTATTCTTTTATCATACTTCTATTAAAAATTATTAAATCCTTTATTAATATATAATTAGGTCATTTGACTTGTTAGTTATTCTTGAGCTCATTATGGAATAAGGGGAAGGATCGAGGATTTATTACGTGAGTGTAACAATACACATTTATTGAAATAAAAGTTGAGATAGTTGAAACGATTTTTATCTGCTTGTCTCTTTTCATTCAATCGTTTCCAAGTGGCTTAAGCCCCTCTCTAAAGATTATTGAAAGAAGAATGTGCGTGCAGTCAGTAATAAATTTCTAAGCCAACCTAATTAAATATTTTTATAGCTAAGAAACATGCTGTCAAAGATACTATGATACGAGAGACGTTCATTAACTTATTGATAATTTGCAGAGCTCAAAGTAAACCTTAAGACTGCTCGCATAAGAGCTATGCTAAGTTTCTTTATACATTGACATAGTTCTAATATCATCTCGAATACATAAAAATAAAAAAGCTAAGTTCTATGTATGTTTTTATAAAATGGTTACATTTCTCATTTTCGTTCGATTGAAAAGATTTCTAAAAGTTAGCAAATCTTGTGAGATGTGAGATTTGACTTTTGTCAAAGGTTCCACTTGAAATACAAATTTCGAAGCTTTGACTATGTTCCGGCTAAATTGAATTGTCAAGCACACAGTTAAATTTAAATTCTCTTCAAAGTTTTATATTTGCGTTTTCATATCTACTGACGAGAACCATGTCAATTCTTGCAAAGTTATCAATTAAACTTTTATTAAGAATGAGATTTAAGACTATAATTTGCTAAAAATGCGTCTATGTTATTCTTTCATCAATATTTCTTTTTCATCACAAGCCAAGCAGTTAAACTTTATAACTCAGGTACTCAGAGACTCTAAACACCTTTACTTCATTTTTTAAAGTTAAAGGAATTGCCACTAAAATGTCATTAAAACATTTGCAATTTAAATAAACTAACTGAATGCATATGATATCGATTATTCTTTTATTATACTTCTATTAAAAATTATTAAATCCTTTATTAATATAATTAGGTCATTTACTTGTTAGGTATTTTTGCAGGTCATAATGGAATAAGGGGAAGGATCGAAGATATATTACGTGAGTATAGAAATATACATTTATTTAAATATAAGTTGAGATAATTGAAACGATTTTAATCTGCTTGTCTCTATTCATTCAATCGTTTCCAAGTGGCTTAAGCCCCTCTCTAAAGATTATTGAAAGAAGAATGTGCGTGCAGTCAGTAATAAATTTCTAAGCCTGGCTAATTAAATATTTTTATAGCTAAGAAACAAGCTAGTCAAAGATACTATGATACGAGAGACGTTCATTAACTTATTGATAATTTGCAGAGCTCAAAGTAAACCTTAAGACTGCTCGCATAAGAGCTATGCTAAGTTTCTTTATACATTGACATAGTTCTAATATCATCTCGAATACATAAAAATAAAAAAGCTAAGTTCTATGTATGTTTTTATAAAATGGTTACATTTCTCATTTCGTTCGATTGAAAAGATTTCTAAAAGTTAGCAAATCTTGTGAGATGTGAGATTTGACTTTTGTTAAAGGTTCCACTTAAAATACAAATTTCGAGGCTTTGACTATTTTCCGGCTAAATTGAATTGTCAAGCCACAGTTAAATTTAAATTCTCTTCAAAGTTTTATTTTTGCGTTTTCATATCTACTGACGAGAACCATGTCAATTCTTGCAAAGTTATCAATTAAACTTTTATTAAGAATGAGATTTAAGACTATAATTTGCTAAAAATGCGTCTATGTTATTCTTTCATCAATATTTCTTTTTCATCACAAGCCAAGCAGTTAAACTTTATAACTCAGGTACTCAGAGACTCTAAACACCTTTACTTCATTTTTTAAAGTTAAAGGAATTGCCACTAAAATGTCATTAAAACATTTGCAATTTAAATAAACTAACTGAATGCATATGATATCGATTATTCTTTTATTATACTTCTATTAAAAATTATTGAATCCTTTATTAATATATAATTAGGTAATTTGACTTCTAAGTTAAATTCTTGAGCTCATAATGGAATAAGGGGAAGGATCGAGGATATATTACGTGAGTATAACAATACACATTTATTGAAATAAAAGTTGAGATAGTTGAAACGATTTTTATCTGCTTGTCTCTTTTCATTCAATCGTTTCCAAGTGGCTTAAGCCCCTCTCTAAAGATTATTGAAAGAAGAATGTGCGTGCAGTCAGTAATAAATTTCTAAGTCAACCTAATTAAATATTTTTATAGCTAAGAAACAAGCTAGTCAAAGATACTATGATACGAGAGACATTCATTAACTTATTGATAATTTGCAGAGCTCAAAGTAAACCTTAAGACTGCTCGCATAAGAGCTATGCTAAGTTTCTTTATACATTGACATAGTTCTAATATCATCTCGAATACATAAAAATAAAAAAGCTAAGTTCTATGTATGTTTTTATAAAATGGTTACATTTCTCATTTCGTTCGATTGAAAAGATTTCTAAAAGTAGCAAATCTTGTGAGATGTGAGATTTGACTTTTGTTAAAGGTTCCACTTGAAATACAAATTTCGAGGCTTTGACTATGTTCCGGCTAAATTGAATTGTCGAGCCACAGTTAAATTTAAATTCTCTTCAAAGTTTTATTTTTGCGTTTTCATATCTACTGACGAGAACCATGTCAATTCTTGCAAAGTTATGATTTAAACTTTTATTAAGAATGAGATTTAAGACTATAATTTGCTTAAAATGCGTCTAAAGTTATTCTTTCATCAATATTTTTTTTCATCTCAAGCCAAGCAGTTAAACTTTATAACTCAGTTACTCAGAGACTCTAAACACCTTTACTTCATTTTTTAAAGTTAAAGGAATTGCTACTAAAATGTCATAAAAACATTTGCAATTTAAATAAACTAACTGAATGCATATGATATCGATTATTCTTTTATCATACTTCTATTAAAAATTATTAAATCCTTTATTAATATAATTAGGTAATTTGACTTCTAAGTTAAATTCTTGAGCTCATAATGGAATAAGGGGAAGGATCGAAGATATATTACGTGAGTATAACAATACACATTTAGAGAAATAAAAGTTGAGATAGTTGAAACGATTTTTATCTGCTTGTCTCTATTCATTCAATCGTTTCCAAGTGGCTTAAGCCCCTCTCTAAAGATTATTGAAAGAAGAATGTGCGTGCAGTCAGTAATAAATTTCTAAGCCAACCTAATTAAATATTTTTATAGCTAAGAAACATGCTAGTCAAAGATACTATGATACGAGATACGTTCATTAACTTATTGATAATTTGCAGAGCTCAAAGTAAACCTTAAGACTGCTCGCATAAGAGCTTTGCTAAGTTTCTTTATACATTGACATAGTTCTAATATCATCTCGAATACATAAAAATAAAAAAGCTAAGTTCTATTTATCTTTTTATAAAATGGTTACATTTCTCATTTCGTTCGATTGAAAAGATTTCTAAAAGTTAGCAAATCTTGTAGATGTGAGATTTGACTTTTGTTAAAGGTTCCACTTGAAATACAAATTTTGAGGCTTTGACTATGTTCCTGCTAAATTGAATTGTCAAGCCACAGTTAAATTTAAATTCTCTTCAAAGTTTTATATTTGCGTTTTCATATCTACTGACGAGAACCATGTCAATTCTTGCAAAGTTATCATTTAAACTTTTATTAAGAATGAGATTTAAGACTATAATTTGCTTAAAATGCGTCTATGTTATTCTTTCATCAATATTTCTTTTTCATCACAAGACAAGCAGTTAAACTTTATAACTCAGTTACTCACAGACTCTAAACACCTTTACTTCATTTTTTAAAGTTAAAGGAATTGCCACTAAAATGTCATTAAAACATTTGCGATTTAAATAAACTAACTGAATGCATATGATATCGATTATTCTTTTATCATACTTCTATTAAAAATTATTAAATCCTTTATTAATATATAATTAGGTAATTTGACTTCTAAGTTAAATTCTTGAGCTCATAATGGAATAAGGGGAAGGATCGAGGATATATTACGTGAGTATAACAATACACATTTATTGAAATAAAAGTTGAGATAGTTGAAACGATTTTTATCTGCTTGTCTCTTTTCATTCAATCGTTTCCAAGTGGCTTAAGCCCCTCTCTAAAGATTATTGAAAGAAGAATGTGCGTGCAGTCAGTAATAAATTTCTAAGCCAACCTAATTAAATATTTTTATAGCTAAGAAACAAGCTAGTCAAAGATACTATGATACGAGAGACATTCATTAACTTATTGATAATTTACAGAGCTCAAAGTAAACCTTAAGACTGCTCGCATAAGAGCTTTTGCTAAGTTTCTTTATACATTGACATAGTTCTAATATCATCTCGAATACATAAAAATAAAAAAGCTAAGTTCTATTTATCTTTTTATAAAATGGTTACATTTCTCATTTCGTTCGATTGAAAAGATTTCTAAAAGTTAGCAAATCTTGTAGATGTGAGATTTGACTTTTGTTAAAGGTTCCACTTGAAATACAAATTTTGAGGCTTTGACTATGTTCCTGCTAAATTGAATTGTCAAGCCACAGTTAAATTTAAATTCTCTTCAAAGTTTTATATTTGCGTTTTAATATCTACTGACGAGAACCATGTCAATTCTTGCAAAGTTATGATTTAAACTTTTATTAAGAATGAGATTTAAGACTATAATTTGCTTAAAATGCGTCTAAAGTTATTCTTTCATCAATATTTTTTTTCATCACAAGCCAAGCAGTTAAACTTTATAACTCAGTTACTCAAGACTCTAAACACCTTTACTTCATTTTTTAAAGTTAAAGGAATTGCCACTAAAATGTCATTAAAACATTTGCAATTTAAATAAACTAACTCAATTCATATGATATCGATTATTCTTTTATTATACTTCTATTAAAAATTATTAAATCCTTTATTAATATATAATTAGCTAATTTGACTTCAAAGTTAAATTCTTGAGCTCATAATGGA
>ARYC01010100.1:0-14220 GCA_000711775.1 Oxytricha trifallax | reverse complement strand
CTCAAATCTTCATCGCTTTGATTATTGTCATTATTCCTTGGTTGTTTTCCTAAGTTAGATGATTCATTTGATTTCCTAATGAATCTACTTTTCTGTGCTTCTTTCTCATCATCAAAATTTTCATCGAAACTGGAATCTTAAGCCTTATTATCAGACCCTTACCTGCGTGTTTCTTACAAACTACTACCACTTCTATGGCTTTTAGCTTAGTTAATTTCTACTTCTTCTTAAAGTTTCTTTTTCTTTTTCTGTGTGCTTGAAGAGCTAGATTACTTTTACAAATTTTTTTGATTCTTGTTTATAAGTTAGTTTGATTTATCAGAATTGAAACCGCTTCGACCTGGGCTTTGAGAAACGCTTATATTCTTAGATTAAGAGTTCTGTATATTCTGTCGTGGACTTGGTTGTTGAGATGAAACAGGAATATACTACTATTATCTCTAAGCGGGAACCTTGATTTAACTTGCTTACTATGGGTTACATTTGTTAGCATTTGCAGTTTAAGTGGACCGGGCATCTTAGTTAGTGGGGTCAAGTTACGAAGATAGATTGCTTTTAGCTATACTTTGGTTGGGCTGTTTAGATTCCAACTTTTTGTCTCTTTTCCTCAAATGCTCTTACGATTCATCATCTTATTCATTCCATTGACTTTGTTCAAACTACTGTAAAGCCTTTACTGGAGTCTGAAGTTGACTATTTGTATATTATTCATAGGCTGTCCTCTTCTACTCACGTTGCTCAACATCAAGTTTCTTTGACACTGAATGGAATTATGTAGGCGTTTGGACAGAGTAAATGTGTTGTGGGCTTTCATAGAGCTTTTTTAAGCAATAGGAACTGAACGGTTTTTATTCTTATATAATCACGTTTATATCTCCAATTGGCCTGGGTTGACTATAAAATTTATGAAGAGACAAACATCAACTTACTTAAATACTTTCCAAGTTTTTTAAGTTGATGCACTGAATTTCTAGGCCTTCAAGAAAATACGCAAATATTGGTATTCATGGAATGGAGTCTAAGTTTAGAATTTCTAGGGAGATCGTGACTTTATGGAATGAATGGATCGTTCTACTTTATTTCGTTGTTTTATTAGTCGAATCTCTTGAGATCTAATAAAGAAGAGTATCTATTGATGTATTGCCTTTGCTTAGAGCACAATAAAATGTTCATTATATTATCTTAAGTCATAAGGGATCTCATAGTTTAACTCAATTTCTTTGACGTTTTACTGATTATTCCTATTTTTTCTAGTTTCGGTTTATCTGTATGTAATAATATTGTTAGAAAAGTATAATAATTACAAGTGCTTTAGTATAACGGGCATGCCAGGAACATTCTTAGTAATTACTAGCTATGCTGAATTAGTGATTTCATCAATAGTCTCATTAAACTTCTTATACTCATGGGATAACCTCCCTTTGAAAACCTATTTCACGTCCTTATAAAGTTGGCCAGCTTATAAGATAGTGTCTAAACAGAAATAAATGTTGAATTCATTGTGCTTTCCATGAATATGTTTCACATATTCCTCTTACGTTTCATTTTTACCTTTATGGTTGAAAATAATTAAGCTTACCGAAATTGACAATCTTTTGTTTGATCATCCTAAGAGTAATGTAAGATGGTTTAGTTTAGACTAATATGTCACAGTAAGGGTATTGCACATTACTGTACAATTTAAATTTCTTAGACCATCTTATCGACAAGCATGAACATATACTTTTCCTCTTTGGAAATATCTGCAACGCAATATTCCAGCTCCGTGACATGTAGCTACAAAAGTTAAATAATAACAAAACTTACCAATTAAAAAACTTGACCCAAAAGTTTCTAAGTCTGTATTAGTAGCTCGCAGGGGTTCCAAGCATAGTGGTGGGAGGAGGGGTGTCTTATAAAGTTACCGAATAAAACCTCAGCTAAACTGGCATGTTAAGCCCAATTTAAAAAGCCTCATCATTTAGGATTTCATCGATCAAGTTAATAACATATTCATGTTCTTTGCCTTTTTGATTGGTGAAAAGTTAGGGTATTTTAATGATCCTCTCTTCATTGACATGGCAACAAAAAAGTAGTCTTCGTCCTCCCTTAACACCACAAACTCAGACCGAGGGATTGGATTATTATCATGAAAATAAACAACCTCGATAACCACAGAGCCCTCTCCATAGACGCGTTCACTAAGAGTGTTTAGATTCTTATGGCTAAGTTCAAATATCGATGGAAAGGCTGACAAGTTGTTTTTTGTATAATCTACCTCATGGAATATTGTGACTTTAAAAGGCTGCAACTTATAATTGAAGACCAGAGCATGGAGCACTTATCTTAAAGGGAAATTAAAAGGGTTCAGAAAGTGGTCACTTGTTATTTATTCAGGCTCAGAAGAATAAAATGCAGCCAGAATCATAAAGGTGGCTTTCAAATCATTGTAGACTGGACCATCACAGAGTATATTAAGCAGCCCGAGAAGTTCGTTGGCGTATGAGTAGTTTTCGGGTTAATTGCAGATTTCTGGCTGAAATAATAATCTGTGTTGAAGGCCTGCTTGTAATTTCTATTCTGAAAGAATTTGGTTTTATTTGATCCTGGAGAAACTTGATACCTAAAGGAGGTATGCATAAGGCGATGTCTATTGCCATTGAAAAAAAGGTGATCCTGTGAACATAGCTTTCTTATATGAGTCGCATTCGTCTTCAATGTATTTATAGAGTTTGACAGCATAGCCAAGAGTGCTCTTAATATGAACTATTTCGCTATCTGTGAAACTTGGAAGATGGAAATAAATTATGTGAAAGCGATGGAGTATTGTATCTTCTTAACTATCCTCATTCAATAGTGGCGATACGTATAAGCGGGAGAGTGACTTCTTCTCCTTATTATCTTCCCCTCTTCCATAATTTTTAGTCTCAGAACCGTGTTTGAAATCCTTGGTAAAGGCTGTGGACTTTGATAGTTTCTGTGGTTGCTTTTGTTATTCAATTAGCTGTTTATTTTCTTTAATTTCGTGGTATTTATTTGGAGTTATCATGCCTAAAGTTTTCTTCAGTCGCAGCTGTTCATATGATAATTTATCTTTGCTCTGATTGTTCACTTATCTCGAAATTTTAGATTTGCTTTTCCGATTTTCTTGCATGATTTCTCTTTGTTCCTTCAGTTCTTCTATGTTAGAAGTAAGAACTTTCAACTCATTAAAGAATCTTAACCTGGTGTTTATAAGTGGCTTAGCAAAACCAGTAATTACAGTAAGGGCTTGTCTTGAAAATTTCTAAGAAGCTGTGTAATAAGTCTTTTATTAAAATCTATTATTCTTCCCAAGTGCGTGGCTTAGTTTATAAAGTTTCAATTTTACTCTGGTAATCTGACATTTGAGTTTCTTGGTATAATTAAATCATCTGTCCTTCTTGATTTGGTAATCGCTACTGCGAATATTGGTACTCTGAAATGCCTCTCACAGTTTAATTGAACGTATTGAGGTCTAAGTTGTTCTCCAGTTCTTCAAGATGATCTTTATCATCTTCTTACGAGAAAAGAGGGTTGATATTTGAATTGTTATTATTTTTCATCTAACTCAAAATCAATTAGGACTTTTGGTCTTTTTTTACTTCTTACTGAAAAATATCACTGTTGGTCAAGAGTTTTTTAAATTGCATACTTCGATTATAATCATCCTAATTAGAGATATAGTTACCATCTCCAATATCTTTGTCTAAATCATCTTCCAAAGATATATTTATATATCCTGGATTTGGATTGTCAACTTCTTAATCTTTAATCAAGTCATCGAAACTGGAAATTTCTTTTTTTATGAGCTTACAATTTTAAACATCTTGGGCTTTAACAGTGTGGGTAAGGAGTTCTAAGTCAGCAGAGCAAACAGTTTGTCTATCTGATTAGGGTATGTCAAATTTTTCTCCTTTCCTATATTTTGTATACTTAAGATTCTAAAGTCGGGTATGCCTCTAAGTAATTTCCTTGTTTTGTATAGCTTGAATCAATTCAAATTGGACTCCATCTAAGGATTTACTGTCGACCATATCTTAGAAAATTACAGGGTCCAGCTAAACAAGTGTTAACTACTTTGTCGGAGTTGTATTTAATAAGTGGTTCTAGAGCTTATTTAAGAAAATCGCATAGACAATCTTCACAAAGAGTTGAAAGTACGGCTTCTCAACTAGGGTTTCGTTTTTTATAAGGCTATCAATATAACAGATGAACAACTTGATCCCTTCAGTGTCATGAGAACATAAGAACTCAAATACTGTCCCTGAAAGTACAAAGGGGCGCTTTATGACTCTAGTATTAGAGAGTGTAGAGCTATGCAATTTCAAGAGCAGAGTCTCCTTCCTTGTAAGCATAAATAATCTTATCAATATCTGTCGGTATGAGTTTGAATTTTACGTTTCCAATGAGAGAGTGATGTGTCATTGTTTCTTTTTAATAGAATTATAAACAATGTATCCAAATATCCTTAATAATTTTAATTAAATAATTTTGATTAAGCTTAGCTATAAAGATAAAAGTTAATAATAAATGAGGGATTAAAGAACTAATACCCCTAGGCAGCAAATATAATAGCACACTTAAGAAGAGTCTAAGGATGCGTCTTATTCAGGAGTTTCTTGCTCACAGAATTCAATATTGAGCGACGAATTTCTCATCACTAATGCCCTGACTGAAATCAAGCCAAGCAAAGTTAAGGCTTAAGAGAAATCTATTGTTAAATGGACTCCTTTCGTGCTTGGTAAATTATTCCCAAACGTTATTTAGTCAACAAAGTTCACATACAATTCTGGATAACTGCTAAACAAGTGGTGAAGTCCCTGTACAAATCTAGAAGCTTGCAGGTGGAGCAATTATAAAACTTCCTTAAGAAAAAATTCAAGAATATTTAGCCAGTAATGTTGATGTTTGTTACATATAAAATGATGATGAGCTTTGCAAATTCCTTGAAGCTTACCTTCAAAGTTTTTGACTTGCCAGAATCAGGAATAAACCAGTTATGAATAATTAAGGAAGCGACACAAGCTATAATATTACAGGAGGATGTAAAGTTGATGAGTAACGAGGAGCTCTTAGAGGCAGTCAAAAATTAATAGATGCACTCAACGAGACAATGAAATAAAAAGGCAAATCCTAGAAGTTAATTAGCAATCCTTATTTGAAGAAAAGAGAAGCTAAGCTCGCATGTAAGAAATTAGAGGTTATTAATCTATACTATAACGAACAATTAAAGCCTCGTCAAGTGGCTAAGAAATTGAGGATGGATGTGGATGTTGTATATAAGACTAATCGAAAAGTTTAAGTACGAGGTCAAGCATAAGATTCTTGATCCTGAACCACAAAAGAAAGTGGGTAGAAAAGGAGTTTGTGGGAACTAGCTCTTGCTTGATTCTATCCAGGCCTACCTAGAACAGGACGGAATTTACGAAGTTACAGGATAGAAGCTTCATAATTATTTATTAAACCTGGCTCAAACAAAGCCAGAGTGGAAGCTACTTAAGGTGCCTTGCGTTACCACTCTTCAAAAGATTCTGTGAGATAAGTTCCATCTAAGATATGGGAAAACTCAGGCTGCTAATACAAAGTATAGAGACCCAAACTTCAATGAGAAGAGGCTCTGGATTAGCAGGTTGTTGGCTCAGTTCTTATATGAGGATGCAGTTATCATTTCAGTTGATGAGAGCAACTTCCGATCGGACTCGATGCCCTCAAAGTAATGGAGCTTCAACATTAAAGATATGCATCGAGATTCTGCAAATTTACAGAAGCGATAAAAAAGGTTGCAAAATGATAGCATGATCCTCGCTAGCGATGACAGACTTTTGTATGGAAAAATGCTCCTCAAAATGAATCAAAGTTCTGATTCTTCAACTTCAAAATTCTCAGAGAGCTTCCACCTGGAAAAAATTGAAAATGTTGGGGAATAATCAGAGAAGATTTCAAATTCATTTGACTTAGAGGTTTTCTAAAAATTGTAATTAGAAGGTTGGAAATATTAAAAGTGGAAAATTCGGTATGGCTAAGTCAATTTCGTAAGCAATTAGCAATTTTGCAATTAAAAGCTTTATTGGACCTAAGGTAAGATAGGGGTTTAAGAAATATTCTAGACGCCAAAGAATCATGTCAGCACTCCAGTCTAAATTCATGGAGCGAAAGTTCTAAGGGGGTCAAAGTAGTCATCGAAAACAAGTAATTATAGTTAGAAAACCATTGAAAATACTAAGGTAATTATTAATGCATAATACTTTTAGGGAAATCCATAACTGAAACCATAAAAAAAGCAACTTCAGACCCCTTCAATGAAAACTCGGCTTGCATTTACAAAGGATCTCTCCCCGATATTAGAGGTCCCTGAGACCTCCAATTAGAAATTCAGCTTGACTAAAACTTTTCAGAGTTTCCGCATAAATAGTTCAGTGAAATCAGTAATGTCTGAAGACAATTCAGCTTCAAAAGTGAAGAGTGGTTTAACTCCTATTCTCGATAAAATATCAAAACTAAAACTGGAATCTTCGAGGAAGAAGTCTATTGACCTAGGTGCCGAAACCAAGTTGGAAAGTCGGTTTGCGGTCACTCCTAGGAAATTAAAACTCTCAAGTAGCTTCCAAAAAGACTCATCGAACCCTGGGTCAGAGCAGGGAAACTTGCAGAGTGAAAGGGGCTCTTACTAAAAGCTTTGGCCCCAGCTATATATAGCCTCACTTGAAAAGCATTAAGGAATACTAGAGTGAGATGAAGCAGAACCTGGGACACTATGGGATGAAAGTGAGAGAGTTGTCAATTAAGAAAAGCTCAGCTAAGAGATAGCAATTCTCAATGTCTTATATTGCTGCGATTTCCTAGGATAGAATTATCTCCAGTCAAGTGATAGAAGGAGCTTTTGACTCAGTTCTCTTTGAAAACTTTATCTACCATACCTTACGCAGTGTAAGAACTGACAAAGAACTACACTCGAAGAAAGTGGTCCTGCTGATGGACAACGCAGTCATTCATAAATATTCAGAGATGTTAGCCACAGCCAGAAAGTTTAAAGTGAATGTGCTCTTCAACGCCGAATACTCGCCTTGGCTCAATCCAATTGAGCAGTTATTCTCCTTTACAAAGAAGGAGATGAAGATGGACACTATTCAGAACAAGTAAGTTTTAATGGGCTTTACACTTTTAGGCAGCAATTGGTGAAGAGGTTTCTGAAATCGTTCAGAATTTAAGAAAAGAAGACATCCAGGGGATGTGGGCATTCAGTATCAAGAAGTGGATTCACACTCTTCGGTTATGTTTTGTGTGATGATGATTGTTTCATAGCTGAAGTAGTGTATAAAACCTGTTTCCCTTTACAATTTCCCCTGTCATTTCAGTTTTAAATTCATCGCAGATTATTATAATAACACTATTTATATTTTACTTAAAAATGTCCTAATTCACTCTTTACAACACTCGATTCTAAAATACTGCTTCTATTTCACATTTGCTCTCTTAAAATGGCCACTTCCTTAGCGATTCTACTTAGTTGCATTTGCCTTTATATTATCGCAATCATGCATGAATGCCATATTTTGGCAAAACTTCCAAATTTTAATGGAGTTACTCTACTTTCAAGCCCCTTTTCGGTAAATGAGAGAGGTTTTTATGAAAAAGTCCCTATTTTGCTCTAAACTACGTAAGTCTCTAAAATCGCTAATTTGGCAAATTTCCCAACTTCCCTAATTATACAGACCCCTAAATTTGAGATGTATCAATTTTTACAAATACATGTATGATTTTGACTAGTCCCCTAATTTTTTTTACCAACTACTAATAAAAAAATGACACATGGCAACAAAAACACAGGGGTTTTGAAATTGAGGGGATTTGGGGTTTACTCATTTTTGCATTGGTCTAATTATATTATTAATTTATTTTTAATTTTATTTTCACAATTTCCTGATTCAATTCTATTTTAGCAATAATTAAAAAAAATTCTGGATTAAATTCAATAAATTTTGGAAATTATTACAGGAATTGATCCTACGCTTTTTAACTACTTAATTTAATCAAATAAATTTATAGTAAATTGTTTTTATTCATTATTATTATGTTGAATTTAATGATTCTTAAATTTCACTAATATAACTATTGAAAAGAAAACTAAAGTCGTTAAATATCCTCTATTTAGTTTTTCTTTTATAAACTCCATTTAAATTTATTTTTGCTAATTTTATCCAATATGAGATTAAAGATTCTTTTTTCTCACAATCTTTTCAGCTGTACCGATAAGTTATTGTTTTATTTTCAACAATTTTATATTGTGTCTTGCTTTCTTATCCATTAAAAAAATTCTCATTAATTTTATTATGATAGACCTTCTTATTATATAACTTAGATATAAGAATTATTTATAAAATACTTAAAAATATGTAAGTTAGCAAAAGTTTAATTCAGAGGAAATATTTATTTATTGATACTGTCCCGAATTAGATATTTTTAAATATTTAAAAAATATTATTAATATGAATCAATAAAGTATTCCTAAATGGTGAAGCAAAAAATAATTAAATAAGTGTTGACTGAATTGAACAATCCCTGAATGCTATACCAAATAACTTAAAACCTTAAATGTACATGTGTAAATGGATAATTTACTACAAGAAAATCCATGAATTTTGGTATTCCTTCGTAGTGTTGAATCTCACAAAATGAATTTTGCGATATTCTATTATCTAAAATAACTACAGCACATCAATACTTATTATAATTATTTGAACAACATTTAAACTAATAACTCCAAACAATTCTTTCCTCAAATTCAATTCAAGATAATCTAATGATTTTACAACATTTTATGAGTAATTCACTCCTCATATTAAAGACGTTATTACGATTATCAAGTTTCTTGTAAAAATACAATTTTTTACAAAGAATTAAATGACGAAGTCATAAATAGCATAGCTATTTATGCAACTACACCAATCTCACTTTATTCATAATCTCCGTCTATCTTTACATAAATGGGAGAGTATTTTAGGCAAGGTGATCTCTACCGCTTTTAAGCTTGGATAATAGTGTATACAATGAAACCTTTGATAATGTGAATATCATCTATAAATCCTAACATCAAATTTATAGCTGGCATATACACTTTCATCCAATATTTATATATTTTTGAACTTGGATCAGATAGTTTGCCATCAACAACACACAAAATAAATCTCTTATCTAACCAAACTACACGAGTGAAAAAAATTAACTAAAATAAAATATAAGCCCACATATTTAGCGAGTATAATTTTGATAACACAATTAGTGCTTTGTTCGCAAGCCTCATTGCAAAAGTCTCATAATTTATATAAACTATATGTTCTTTATTTTAATACTGCTGCTCCCTAGATTTAAATTACAAAATAAAAATTCGAGACTGTTATTAATGAATAAATCTTTCTTCTGTTTTAAAATTTTACTAATTTACCTATTTTTACGTATTCTACCAATATTAAACTAATAGATCTATAACCAAAATATTTACTTTCGTGCAAAATCTAAATTCGCAATTTTTTGCTTTAATTACTTGATTTACACTCGAATATATTTAAAGTCCTAAATATTGTAAATTAAATATTATTTTTAATCAAAAATTTTATTTAAATATTTAAGTATTTAATAAAGTATTTTGATGTTTTTATTTGTGAACTGCTCTTATGTCTTTGATTTTTATATTCTCTTTATGGTAAATAATTAAATACAATCAATACTCATCAATCTACAAATATTTTATCTGACTTTATTGATCATATTTATAAAAAAATAAAATGGCGCTTATCTCCTTAAACATGAATAAAATTCTTTTGTCTTATTTTAGATTAATAATTTTTAGCTCCAATGAGAGATTAGATGGAATTATTTTGATGAAAAATTTTTATAATGTGAATAACATAAATAATTTAAATTTTATTTTATTATTAATTTATATTAAGTACCTTTAAATTTTTATTATTCTTAATCTTGTTATTGTTGTATGCTTGTCCTAATTTCTTGTATAAATTTGTAGAGATTTTATGTTCCTTCCGATTTTATATGATTGAACTCTTTCTTTATTTTAACCTGATGACAGAGACTTCTAATTTATTTATTTTAAAGTTTTAAGTTCACTAATAATTTATATGATTTATTTAATACTTTAAAATCCTAAAGACTTCTCAAATTCAATTCAGATTCATGAGTTAGAATAATATAATTAACAATTTTAAATTATTTAATGCCATAATTTAAAATTATTTATATATTTTAATATTTTTAAGTTGAACTTTCATCAGATTTCTTTTCTTGTATAGAAGATAATATTATTGATTCGTGGACTCTGATTGGTGTATCAAGCTAAGATTTGTATTCTTGACTAAGAAACCTAATGATCTCCTAGTTGTGAAAAACTATTATTGATATATTATAATTAATATGAAAAAAGAGTTATATTCAATGTAATTAAAATTGTGTCTGTTAAAGTTTAATGATATTGGAAGATCTTGAAATTTTCATGTAGGAAATTATAAATAAGATGTTTCCAAATAAAAGGGTTTATATGATAATATTATATAGAAAAATTTACTTTAAATGAGGATACCTAAGTTAAATTTAAATTTTCCATTAATTTAAAATGAATTCATCTCGTGAAACTAAGAAATAATATCTAAATTGCAGATTTTAAAATTTTTTCTTTTTAATTTACAAATATTCGAGCCACTAATTTTTATTTATTAATTTTAGTGATTTAATTTCCCCAAATAGTTTATACTTTTACTTTAATCATAATTTCTATTATATAATTGTTCACCCCGAGCCCCCTCCCCCACCTTCATAAAAATAACTATTTTTCATAATTCAATTTTTGTCCCAAGGATTGATAATACATGTAATGCAATAATTTTTATGGGATTCAATTTGTTCTTCAACCATTTATTATACAAGCTTTTATAGGGAAACGTTATAAAAACCCCTTAGTCAATTAAGAATGAACATTGGGGATTAAGAATAATAAAATTAAAATTAAATTATAATTGGCTGATTAATTATAATAAGGCTAAAAACAGATATACTCACCCGGATTGGTTTATTTTCTAGAGACAATTATTCGAGCCAATGGTTTTAATAATTAGCCAAAACTTGAACAATTTACGCCAATAATAATTTATTCTTAATTTTATTAATCTTAATCCCCCAATCTTCATTCTTAATTGACTAACGAGGTTTTATAATCAAAACAAACTATATATATTAAATAATGTTAAGTTATCTTTAAGATATTACTTTATATGTAAAAAATGTTTTTACTTCTAACTAGCATACCATAATAGCTCTTATTTAATAGGGTAAACATTTTTGTTAGAGCTATTATAATATGCTAGTTATAAGTAAAAATATTTTTTACATATAAAGTAATATCTTAAAGATAACTTAATATCATTTAATTGTTCCGACCGAGACCCGTACCCCCCCCGTACCCCTCTTCTAAAAAATACCCCCTTCACACCCGTACCCCGCCTGCCCCCCGTACCCTCCATACCCCCCCTACCCCCCATAAAATCCCTCATTTCATATGAAATTTTTTATCCGCGCAGTCTGAATCGATTTCCTTTATGACATCTCGTCATCATATATAGATAATTTTTATTAAAAATTTTTTGTTTGCTTATTAACTCATAATAGCATATTAATTTCATTTTTTAATTTTTCAACGCTCGCCATTATTTTTTGAGTACATACTCTCATAGGAAATTATTTATTTTATGAGTAACACATTGATAATCATAATTATATTTTAAAATGATAATTATTTATTAAGTACTAGATATAATTCTTAACAACTTTTGGTAATGGACTCTTACGATGGCCCGCTAAATGTTTTTTCTATATTTTTTTAAATGTTCTAAAAATCATTAAAACATCAAAGTAACATGTCATAAGTCATTCAAAAGCTCCCTTTCGACTTTTAAAAGCAGTCTATAACAACAAAAATCATAAAATCAATAAAATCATAAAATAAATAGAATTTTGAATTAATATTACTAATTTTATTTAGTATGTTATGATTATTATATTTATTTTTCACAAATTCATATTCTAATATCATGATTAGTTGTTATAATTGTTTCAAATACAACCATTTAGCTTACTGATATATAAGATTACATATAATATTAATGTTTTGAAGCAATTATAACAACTAATCATGATATTAGAATATGAATTTGTGAAAAGTAAATATAATAATCATAACATACTAATAAAATTAGTAATATTAATTCAAAATTCTATTTATTTTATGATTTTATTGATTTTATGATTTTTGTTGTTATAGACTGCTTTTAAAAGTCAAAAGTAGCTTTTGAATGACTTATGACATGTTACTTTGATGTTTTAATGATTTTTAGAACATTTAAAAAAATATAGAAAAAACATTTAGCGGGTAAGAGTCCATTACCAAAAGTTGTTAAGAATTATATCTTGTACTTTATAAATAATTATCATTTTATTATATAATTATGATTATTAATGTGTTACTCATAAAATAAATAATTTCCTATGAGAGTATGTACTCAGAAAAATAATGGTGAGCGTTGAAAAATTAAAAAAATTGAAATTAATATGCTATTATGTGTTAAAAAGCAAAATCCAAATTTTAAAAAATTTATGATATTTTATATATAATATTTCCAGTTTATGATAACGAGATGTCAAGAAGGAAATCAATTCAGACTTTGCGGATTAAAAAATTCATATGAAATGGGGGATATCATGGAGGAGGTACGGGTGTGAATGAGGTATTTTCTAGAAGAGGGTAGGGGTACGGGTGTGAAGGGGTATTTTCTAGAAGAGGGGTACGGGGGGGGTACGGGTCTCGGTCGACATTTAATATTAATGGTTTTACCTTTTGCATATAATAACGGTTTAGCCCTATGAAGCTTGTCAATAAATGTCGACGCACATAGTGAATCCATAAAAATTATGCATTACATGTTTATCAGTCTTAGGACAAAAATTGAATTATGAAAAATAGTTATTTTTATGAAGGTGGGGGAGGGGGGTTGCTTTAGGTATTGGGAGGAGGGGGCTTGGGGTGAACATATAATTAAATTATAATTTTTTTTACAATCATTAACTATTCTATTACAAGCTAGATCAGCATTCAAAATTAGTACTCCTTCTTACAGCATATTAAGAATCATATTTAGGTCCTTCTTGCACTTAATTAATATTATCAAATTTACAAATAAAAATAATAATAATAAATATTATACTATAACTTTATTTTCAAAATTCAATGAATGTATAAAAATAGATTATTTAATTGTTTGGGAATATACTATAAGAAGTATTATTTCTGTAATGAATCAGCTATTCCATTTTAGGATAAAAATAATATTAATTTGGAATGTTTTATTATGGAATAACTAAGGAAAAATAATTCTCTCTTTTTATGCTTCATATTAATGATTCTTTAATAATTATTAATTAAGTATTTAATGATCCATATTTTTAAATATGTATTGACTTACCTAGCTTTGCTAATAAATTCAGCCTCTTCCTATCATTGATTTCTTTTATTCTTATGATGCTGATTATTATAGTGACGCAGAACACATTATAATATATTAAGTCAACTGTTATACACTTTATACCATATATTTGACACCAATATGCTATTTATCTATAATTATATATATATAGCAAACATTCATAAAAAAGAAATAATTTTTATTAAATACTATATGTATAATATTGATTCTTCTTTAAGTAGAATTTTATTTTCTCTCAATATAAACTATATAAATTTACTATTTTTATTTTATAGATAATGATTAAAATGCAATTATTTATATATTTATCGTATTTTTTATGGAATTAAATTTAGGAATATATAATAAATTAACATAAAAAATATATATTTAAGAAAAATATAGAATATTGTTTGCTATATTATATAGTCTAGATAAATTATAATTCTTAACTCAAAGTATAAATTTAATTATGTTTTCATTTCAGTTTTATTAAAAATAATGTATTATTCAAAATGTGAGAATAAAAACTAATAAATATATTGGTACTCTATTAAATTAAAAATTTTGAGTAGAAGTAAATAAATAAAGTTGTTTGGGCATTAGATTTATTTTTAATGTTCCAAGTTATTATAATCAAATTCTTTTCAATTAGAAAGATAATAGCTTTAATTTTTTCTTAGTTTGTAATTTAAAT
>ARYC01010099.1:0-15054 GCA_000711775.1 Oxytricha trifallax | reverse complement strand
AACTATCTTACTCCACATGGTAAAATGACTTATGTTAATTGCTAAATTTGAATAAATTTCACATTTATAGAACAACTTAGCTTTATCCTTACATAAAATGTCAAATTTATAAATTCATTTGTAAGATTGTGAAAACTTCATTGGCTTTAATAAAATATTAAAACTATTAACTAACTATAAGAAAGCCAATAATTGTGAATAGTATTGATAAAATACAAAAGAATAGGAAATAAAATAATTTAAAAATGAAAAAAACTGGCATTATATTGAAGTTATAAATAAAATTACAAATACTTAGAGGAAATGTCTATGAATATAGTTCATTATTGCATTTATTGTTTGAAATTATCTAGCTGTTCTTATTAATAATATGTTTAAATATAATTGTTTTTGTGATTTCAGAAATGAATCTATTTCAGCGAAGCAAATTTTTCGAATATAAAATCTGTGTTGCTTAGTTGTTAGCTATTAATGCTAGATATATTTTAGATGCAATCTCTTTAGTTTAAGCATTGTGGAATTGTATATTTTACTGTTTATACATATTTTTCAAATAAGATTGCCTTTACCAGACATGAAATGGGTTGCACTTACCACCTAAAATAATAAATGGTAAATATTAAGCAAAATGTTAGAGAAAAACATAAGACCAATGAATATGAATTACATGAATAAGCTATGTTTACAAAACCTCTCTTCTCCATTTTGATTAATAGTAATGATTTAATAATCTGTTTTAATTTTCCTTATATTTAATTTTTACATCTCAAAAAATTCATATACAATAATAAGAAAGTTTTTTATCTTCGATCAAATTCTCCATAGTTTAATCCCATTTATATTCTGCTTTTATAAATTAAATTATTTCCAATATAATTAGAGTAGGAGATGGTACATTACTGATTAAAGTAGTATAAAATAAGATCTAATAATCTATATATAAATTAAATATGCGAGAGGAAATTGAACAATAGGACATGTCCCTACTAAAAAATACCTACTTTGTAGAGGACGTGATTGCATCTTATCACTTATAAATAAATGGCAAGAACAAATTGGCCACATTTCATGTGAGTTTGAAGTTTTGGAAATACTTTGCGGCTAGCTAAAATATTCAACACTAAGGTATTTTTTTATCAACAAAAGTTCTCATTGGGATTACATATACTAAAACATTATTGTTACTAAAGATGAACAGATAAAGTAATCACAACAATATCGATACAAGAATAGTATATTGTGCCAATACTGCAAAAAGCATTACGATAAATAGACCATCTTTCAGATAAAATACAAAAAATAAGGTAAATCTAAACAAGCTATGCTAATCTTGTATTAAAACATTTAATTGAACCAACGATCGCGTTAAGTATGAACAAAAATGCCAGATAAACAAGAGATTAGATATTAAAAAGAAAAGTGACAAAAACTAGAATTTTAAATGGTGAGATTCAGGCAGAACCTGCAGAAATTTTAATAAAAAAACCTAAATGTTATGATGTCAAGATAATCTGATAAAGATAATTGAAATTAATATATAAACTACTAAGAGAATCTAAAGCATTTTAGGGTGATTTGAAAGATTTTTAGATGTGGGAAATGATAGCTCGAGATTGCGTGGAGAGAAAACAACAAGCTTTAAGAGGTGAAAATGATTGATCCGCCTTGGAACTGAAGCAAGATTTGCTTTTCCAAACCTTATCAGATAAAGAAATCCTAGGTATGCCATTACACTTAGTATAAAATGACGGAATCATAATACTTTGGATAGTAAATTCGAAGTGGGACAAAGCGAGACAATTCATTATGAAAAATGAATATAGGGAGGTGGATCGAAGTCAACAGGCCAAACTGGCTAAGAATGGGGTGTTGCACACTAATTGGGGAAAATATACAGCTCATTGTAACGAGTCCTTCATCATAAGGGTCAAGGGAAATGTAAAGAATATTGTTCAATTTCATAAAGCTAAATCAGCCTTCTTTGACTTAGTGACAGATCATTAGGCTAAACCAGAGAAAATATTAAGAATTCATATAATATGATGATTACCATACCACCTAAATATTAAGTATTTGCAGGAAAAACAATTTAAGAAGGGGATGGACAAAGTTTGGCAACAACCTACATTGAGAATACTAATGATTAAATTTGTATAAGTATGATAAGTTATTCTATAAAAATTAAAGTTCAAATATTATTTACATAGATTAGATTAACGTGAAAAAATATTTAGTAATTTTTTAACTATTAAGCATTAGTAGAAATTATTAAAAGTCAAATTAGAATTGTTATTAATAAAAGTAATATTATAAAAGAGAGAATTGAGAAGTTAATTCTAAATCAACTCTTTAAATCAAATAATATCATAAATTTTTTAAGCTTCTCATTAAATACAATGAGATTAGAAGATACTTAATTACAAGTTATTAAAATTTTGGATTTTATTTAAGTAATTGCTAAATTTATAAATGTTGAATGATGATGATTAAACTTTACCAACATTTTTACTAAGTAAATTTATATGTTATTCAAATTTTTCTTAAGTTATTATTTAACTTTTAAAGTTCTATGGAAACTTTCTAAAAGCATACTATTTTACTAATTGCTTGAAATCGTTTAAGCACTACATGACATAACAATCCTTTAAGGCGTCTAATACCGGTTCCAAGAGCATTTTGCAAATCGCTATTTATTTATGAAAACTACTAGCTAATCGTATTTAATTTTTCCATTAACATTTATTTCATGTAGAATTTTAAATTTTAGCAATTTTTATAAGTGGAAAAATTTTAGCTTCAATGCTCCCATGCTCCGCGATCATCTGTCTCTCATTTAAAGATAATATCCTCTGAATCTATTTTGTGTGAGATAAGTACTTATGCACAAGTCTTGAATAAATTAGTGTTGTAGTCATAACTTTAATTATGCTTAAGTATTAATATCTAATTTTTCTATGATTAAATTTCCTCAAGAATTGTTAATGAAATGCCCTACTAAACTTTAATTTTACCAATTGTTGTGATCATGCTTTTTTACAATTAATTTATCTTGGTTACTGCAGAAAATAACTAAAGTAATTTAGATACTTTACTCCTCTATCTCTTTTATTTACCTTATTTAGCTGTTCTTTACACTTGATATTTTATTTATCTCTCCCCATTAATCTTAACTAAGTTAATAATAAATCCTTATTTACTCTTGAACCCCAAAACTTTGGTTGAACACATGCTCTAAAAAGCACTCGTTGGATCCCTTAATTGTAAGTAGAGTCGAACATGTAGAACTTGCTCAATCAGAAATCTAACAGATCATTTATTTTACGATCATGATGAAGAAAGGTATACTTTTATGCATTTCGATATAGTTTAACAATGATGTAAATATCATAAGATTTCTTGATTTTGTAAGAACATTTAATAGTTTCTCTTTGTTACTGTATGTTTAATGGTTGAGGAAATTTCTTAGTTTGTAATTACAAAATTTAATCTGGAAGTATTAAAAAGTACTCTCTATCCAAGATAGTTAGACAGTCAAAATACTGTAATAATTAAGATTAGTTTAATTCTTAAAATACAAAGAAATATAAAAAAATGTTAAAGATATATTTTTTATATTTATTTATAATAAAAATTCTTGATTTTATATATTTAAATACTTTTGATACTAAGTAGAAATAGTTATTAATTTTTACAACTAGGTTACTAATTATATTAATAATTTAAACATATTTATTAAGAATCTATAGATTAATAAATTTTATATGAAAGATAAAAAGAAAAAAAAGATTTTCGATTAAATTTATTAAATGTGATTTATAAACTTAAATAATATATTAAATAAATTATAATTTCACGCAAAAAAATTGCTATATTTAAATTCTTTTATTAGTAGTAGTAAAATACTTTAGGTAAAATAAATAAATGCATGATTAAATCCCAATTCTTAATATAGCAACAAGAGTAAATGTAGCTGATCAGAGAACTAAGACCTCCGTTTTAAGGCGGTTCCCCGCTTTCATATTTTGCCCTTTGCTTCTTGAGTCTATTTGTAATGCACATCCTCTTCCTCGCTATTGTCATGCTTACCAGGTGGTGCCTTTTCCAAGTCGTCGTTCTTGTTTGCTGGTTTCATTCCTGCATCTTTACCTTCTCTTCTATCTTAAACTGGCTTATTATTATTCTTTAGAAGATACTCTTCTACTCCTGATGCTTCTTCGATGATTTAGCTGAATTTCCCATCAAAATCTGTGAGCTCTTGTTCTAACTCTCCTCTTGGATATTCCTTCAAGACTATGTAATCCCATCAATCGATTACTTAGTTGAAATGTGTAGAGTCTGTGCCCATCTCCTTGTTGGCTAGTTGCCATATCATTTCTTCTTTCTTCTCCAAGTCTATTTCCACTTCATCTTCCTATATCACTATCCCCGATCTACCGATCTCCATTTTTTTATATCCAACCTCTAAGTTGAACATAAAGTAGTGTTTTTCCATTTATAGCCAATCTTTCGCAAAGATTTGAAATACAATTTTTCCTTGTAGCTCCATCGCAAGGTGGTCTATGATAAGAGCCAAAAGAATTCCGAAATCTTCAGGATCTGTTACTTGATTTGTCTCTGCGATGTTCAATAACTTATTGACTCTAAAATCCCTTCCTACAACTCCGATGGCTAGTTCGCTGATTTGATCAGTATGGCTCTATAATATTGATCAAAATTTAGTTCAATAAGTGAATTGTAAAAATCTATAATATATAGTAATTATTATTTATATTATGATAAAAAATCGAAAATATTTTTATTATTTATATTAAGTTAATCTATAATTTTACCTAAATATGATAAATATGAATTTTATGATTATGATGCTAATCTATATTACCATTTTTATTTATATATTTCTCAATAATTAAGAGTATTATATTTGTCATAAATTAAGATTTCAACTAATGTAAGATTATTAATATAGAGAACTTTATAAATAATAGAAGTTGAATTACAAGAATTTTTGTTTTAATTTATTTTTTTATCACAGAATCTTGATTTATCAAAAATTATATAGTTAAGACATTAAGTTTGATTAAAATTATAACAAAAATTATGATAATCAGAATTAATTAAAATCTTCTGACTTTTTAATACACCAAGAAAATATTTGATAATCAAATATAAACAAATACAATTATATATTGTATATTCTAATAATCTATAAAAAATATTCATGAATTGATTTAATCTAGACATTCCTAAAAGTGTGGCAAAAGTAGCAAATTTTTATTACTTTAGACCCACTTTACCTAACTTAACATTATTATCAAATTATTATGAATATTTTAATAGAAATTTTGATTATTATAAATGAATTATATTATAGAATTTTTTATTTATAAAACTTGAATAATCAAAAAAATATTTATAGTTGCATAGCTACCTACCTCTCTTCTAGTATCATAGATCCCCAGCAACATAGATTTTTTCTCAATCTTTAGCACAACCCAATTCTTGTAGTATTTCATGCTACTTTGACAAATTGTTGGAATTATAGCTCCTGTTATATCTTTCACTTCTCTCAAAAATTTGCCATTTCAGTTCGTTCTGCCAATGCTTCTTTCCATTACCTGGATTCCTTTATCATTCACGACCACTGGAGGCAAGACTAAGTATTTTGTTTATCATTAGCTAAAATTTAGCACCTCGATTCACCTAGTGATTGCTTCCTTCGTCTCCTCCACACTGTGGTTGCCTAGGATTAAATAAAAATGTATCCAATCTTCATTGATCTTTTCTTGTGCTCAAGCTGTTTCTCTCACCACAAATCTTTTTCCCTTGTTCCTCTTCTTCTGGCTGCGTGTCTCTCCTCATACTTCCTCATGAGAGCTTTCTCTAGTTTAGTTCTGGAGCTTGGGCAACAAAAAACAGTTATCATCATTGTCAACATCGGATTCCAACCTTTCTTCGCATATATAATCTTGTCGAATCATTAGCACTTCACTTATGTAAAGTCGATAATTTTCTTAAATTCCATTAAATTGCTCTGCAGACACTTCGAGCCGTCTATGTGTTTATCAAACTCCACTCTTTGAATCATAGGCTCATTTATTTTCTTGCTGGGGTTCTATTATCCAATCTTCAGCTTGCTTTTGAATCCCATCTGTTTGTTAAGTGGAACTTTTCTGTTTTCCTCTTCTCTCATGCTTAACACTTCTTGGACTTTACTTCTATCTCTATGGGTGAATTGAACCTCTTGGACTGTTTGCAAGAACTGTCTCTTCTTGTTAAAAGTACTTTGATTCTACTTTTGTCTAATCTCCCAATGTTGATTTTTGCCATTTCTTGGCTGTCTACTGAATTCTGAATGATACATCTTCTCTTTCTACTTTAATATGCCAATTTCTTAATTTAATTAATTAATTATAACTCTCTGATTTCTCATACTTTTAAACTCCTCCTTTTTCCCATATTGGATATTTAATCTATTGTCATTTTCAATACAATGAACTCTCATCAAAATTATTTCCTCTACTTTTGACGTATGTCAATATAAATAGCTTCTTTATTGGTTCGTAGTACTGATGATAAAATTCTTTTTCTTTAAATTTAATATTATATAAAAAACTACTCAATTTATAAGCAGATAATAATCAAGTTAAATCTAGAAAAAACTAATTATATTTATATCATATATTCTTAATTAACTTATCTAAAGATTCTAATTAAAATTCTTAAATAAATATCAATATTATTTGTTGGACCAAAATAGGAGTAATTATTAACTATTCCTTCTCAGTCCCAAAGTAATTAACAATAATAAATAAAATCAAACAAGTTAAAAATAAATAAATATACAAAAATATATCATCAACGTTTTATTTATAGTTCTGTATATTTTTCGATTTTAACTATTATTTATCAAGGTACCTCGCTAGCAGATCACTCATAAAATACATGACTTATGACATTTCAAAATTAACTCAGTATAATGATTATAAAATTTAGACTTAGGTCAATTTTGCTTGAAAATCGAAAGTTTAAATATTCAAAAAAATGAACAAATCTACTAAAAAAATATGATGTATAAAATTAATTTTATTGTATCAGATCTAATAATATATGATTATTTAATCATAATTGATGGCAGCTTTTTCAGAGTTTGACAGCGCTAAATCACTTTTAGCAATTTGAGTTACCGATGCTGAAGATGTGGGTTTGTTTTTTGTTGTCATTATATACCTAAACTCTGCCCAAATTTCAAGATTAGTAATGTGCGGAGCCTCTCGCAAAATTTAATTTTTTTTGCGAGTCACTCCAGATTATTTTGTTTGATTATTCAAAATTATCATTTTTTTAATGTTATTCTTCCAATTAAAATGTATGTTTTTTATAGTAAAAGTTATTACTTTTTTCTTATTCCACATTATCTCATCTTAATATGGTAAAATTTTAAGGTTGTTTCTATTTTTAGTAACTTAAAATCTTCCTAAATATTTAATGCTTTTTTTATATAAACCGCAAGCTAAATATGAAAAATAATAATCTATAGAAAGTAGAAAGATGTGAATAAATATAAAAATAAAAGCGGAGTGAGTCGCAAAAAAAAAATATTTCGTGACTCACTCCCCAAATAAAGAAACTAAAATTTTTGACAGCATTTATGCATGTCTCCTAAACGGGGATCAAACCTGCAGAATAAGTAGTGAAGAACTACACAGCCACGCACATTCAGCATTACCTAATGAAGGAGTAAATCCACTCCACCCTAATCTAACCATTAAAATCATTAAGTAATTAAATTTATAAAATTTCATTATAATCAACACATTATTATTAGGTTTGTGTATTTGTCTGAATATTCATTATTTTGATTTTTCAATGAATTCGACCAAACTCGCTGAGAACGAATATCGAAACAGATTAGTTTTCTCTTAAAAACGCGCAAAAATATAAGCAATTAAAGTTTCATTATACACGATTTTTACAGTATGTTTACTGATTAATAAGCTAAAATACCCTTAACTTAGGACTTAACAGATGTAATAGGAATCTAAACTAAAATTGTATTCTTTTTATGGCTTAAAATTATTGTTGCTAATTTTTATTGTTAATTTTAATACTTGTATTGTAAGCCTTATCCTTCATTTTTTGAACATTTGTAAATCTTATCATATATTACTTGATGATTGAAAATTATTAAAAATATTTACCAAACCTCCCAAATTTTGCGATTAATAGAAGATTAGTAATTATACTTTTATAGAAAAATTGCAGTTTGTTTAATAAATTCATTAATTGACAAAAAACATCATTTATAAATAACAATAACTCTAATTTATCAAGCTCAAAATACAAATTATAGCACATCTACAAACCGCTATGTAAAGTTTATTAATTTCATTTATTTAAAGAATAAAATCCTAAAAAAAAATTTCTTTTTACAGCTTTCAAATCACCTTAGCTTCTTTTTCATTGAATCCATTCTTGCCAATGAATTTATTTGTGTAATGCTTATGCTATCTGACGAAGTGATGGTCTTTATCGAGAAGAAGTAGTTAAGCTCTAGAAAATAAACTTACCAATCACATAGTCATTGGCTAATTAATATCCTTTATGTGTCTGTTTATTGAAGATGCAATAATTGATAAAGTTTACTTCTCTATTACTTAAATGTTCGAATTTAAACGCTTTGTTATAAATTAGGCAAGATCGTTTGAATCAGAGTGTGATATTCTAGTGATAGCTCTTTTATAATAGTAGAGGCCGCCAGATGGAACTTAAGGATATGTCACTAGGAGTAATCAATATTAGCCATGATCATTGGCATATTTATTTATATTATTAAAATTGGTTTAAATTATAAATTTAATTGAATAATTTATAAGTCTATTAATGGTTAACCTTATTATTTTATCAATAGAGTCCATTAGTTCTGGTGACGGCATATTTTAAAATTTGTCGTCGCATTTGTCGATTTCATTATTCTTAAGAATATTTCATAGATTAATCTAACAGATTAAGATAGGTTTAAGATTCAAAATCCTTTTTAATAATTAGAAATCCACAAAGATTTATTTAATCTATTTAGAATTTAGAAAACTAAAAAACAAACAAACATAGAAACAAATTTGCGTATAAAATAAATATGAAATGGACTAAGGGTGCTGTTAGAATTCCTGAGGAAAAGTATAAATCTAAAAGGTTTTACAGATATCAAAATGATTTTTGAATCATGAATATAGGTTTAATTAAAATATTTATTTATGAATTAAATTAAATAATTTAAGAATCCCCATCATGCGTAGGCAAATTTTTAAATCTGACGACGGTTATACTTAATAAATACATATATTTTATAATAAGATTAGTAACTTTATAGTTTAAGTTTGACTTATTTCAATCTTAAAGTATTGAATATATTAGCTTGATTTATAAATTATAAGAAAAATGTTTAAAGTCATTAACTTGATTGAATATTTTAGTTCTTTATCAATTAACTTGATCTATTTAAATAATAATATTTATCAAACTACACTAGGAGCTCTAGGCTCCCCGGTTGTATATATAGATTAATACTTAAGGGACTTGCCCTATTCATTGTTTATGGACTCTCCATAGTACTAAGTTGTTCATCTTCCGCCTTTCTTTCTGTTGTTCTTTCTTCCTCTGTTTTTGTTCCTGTTGTTCTTTCCTTTGCTTCTCTTTTATCCTCCTGCCACTCTTTTTCTAGGGGGTATTACTTATATTGTTTCATCTTTGTTTTCTTTGAATTTAAAACTTTAGTCAAAATTTTAGATTCTGATGTTGAACTTTGTCTCTCTTAACTAGATTGAAGTCTTAAGTCTAGTAGTTATCATTTAGACTGGGTCAGAACGAATGAAGTTAGATTGTTTTTAGTGACATTTAATATAAACCTCTAGTCTATTGAATTAGGGTTGGCATTCTGTTGTGATAAGTATCACAGACTTTGGGGTTTACCTCTAAGTTCTTAAGCATTAAAGCAATGAACTATCTGGTAATAAGTAGAACAGCTAGCTCTACGGAGGTTTTACCATTAATCATGGTGAAGCCTTTGGAGATAGCAGTCAATTTATTAAATATTGTAGTGTTGATGGCTGTCATCCAAATGGAGATGCACGATTCTCTGTTATCAAACCTTTGTTATAGTTTTTCCTTCTTTAGAGTTTTCTTAACCATAATTTAAATATTATTATTAATTATAGGATTATTTAATATTAATTTTATATCGTGATGTCAAAGACGTCATCACTTAAATTTTTAATTTACTCTTGTTATTCATGTTTATTTTCAATTATGGTTAGATCACTAGAGAAGCTTGAGTCAGATTCTTCGGATTCTTCAGAGTAGTAGTCTTCCGAGTCTGAATTATTTTCCTCGATTTTGGGAATCCTATTTTTTTATTTTGATCCATTGTTATTCTTATTTTATTTTATATCCGTGTTCATCTTATTCTTCTTAAGTGAGTGTGCTTAGAAATTTTGTGATAGCTGGATCTTCTCCAAGGTATTATTATATATTTTTATTTTATTATAACTTTGGAGTTGGATCTAACGCTGGGGGTGCTGATTTCGAATCTTGCCTGAGAGAAATTTAAGGGGTTGTTGTTTCTTATCTTATAGACTAGGGTTTGATAAATATATTGTCTTAACTTAGTAGTCTGATAAGCTGATGGATTTAGATCATCCACATTTAGATTTAGGGTTTTAGGTTTGGATTGTACTATACCAACAGTAGGTTTTATTAGAATTCGTTTATTTTATTATATCTTAGTCTGAAGATTTTTCTTACAATAAACGTAACTATTTCTAAGATGTAGTTAACCCATTGTTCAATGTTTTTATAAATAAGCTCTATTGTATTTTATGTAAGTAATAGCATGTCTTAGCTCTAGATGATTGATTAGATTAGGTCTCTCTATTTTACTCAGTATACACATTCTGTGTTTATTATTATTTATTTTATTTTATTTCCTATTTAAATGAAACAATTCAACAATAATGTGCTTTTTATTTATTGTTAAGTTAAGCTTATATACTACTATTTATAGAAATTATTATTTTTGTATAACAATTAGCTATTATTAACAAAATCCAGAGTTACTGTTGGTTGTTAACAGCTTCCGTTTGAGAATATGATTCTACAATTTGAGAAACTTTCATCTATCGATAATTATAATCCAAAGATGATCTTCTCTTTTTTAATTGTGATACTTCACTTTTTATTCAAAAAAGGATGCCCCTTTTAGAAATTTTCTCCTACTAGAATAAAGGTTTATATCAATTCACAATAAAGTTTATTTATAAAATATTCAGTAACTTTTTGGTTATTTTAATATGTTTTTTTGGAAGTTAATGGTATTTAAGCCCAAGATTTTCTTAACTCAGGACATAAATGTTGGCATCTGGCTGGTCATAAGCATAAGATTATATATTTTGACTACAAATTTCATTGTGCTTATAAGTTTACTCATTTTTATTTTCCATTCCCGAATGTTTTGATTTTATGGGACGGTGCACTTTCTAAGGTATAAAATAATTATCTCTAACATAATTTCTTCAAATTTTAAAAACTTATTAAATATATAAATTGGTTTTTCTAGGATATCAATCATGTTATCTGAGTATCTAATGAAACATTTAGTTACTTCATTGAATATTTATTGTCATAAAAATGATAAATAAAAATTAATCTTATAATTTATTTGTAATATGAATAATTTTATATATAAATTAGTTGTGTTTAATGATAACATGTTCTTTAATCTCCTTTATTATATAAAACTAGTTATAACTGCATTAAACTTAAATATTTGAATGGTAAATTCAGTATTTCATCATGTATAGCGTAATAGAAAAAGTAGTACAATAAACACAATTAATTTAGATATTAAATCGTTAAAATTACAATTATTTTTATTATGATATTTTTTAATTAATTTAATGACAAAAAATTGTAGTTATGTAATTAAAAATAATTCATTAATTACTATATAATAATCACAGAGTGTCTTTATAAACAAAAAATTTTGAATTAAATTGGATATTTATTTATACAAATGCAATTATATTTTGTAATAAAAATTATGCTCCTCTTCTGGAAGAGCTCTAATTTTTTTATAATTGTGTAGACTTAGTAAATTACAGTTTTGATTGATAGCAGGAATAATTGCTATCGTATATCGAACTATGATTATGTCTAATTTTAATAATATGAATTTTTGTTTTCTTATAAATTTATATTATTTTTACTAGATCACTTAATTTGAATTCAACATCAATTTTGATTGAGTTAATATATTTCGAGGAGCCATCCGAAAATAATAACTTAATTAATTTTCAAAGGGAAAATTACAATAACAATCAAAAATTTGTAATTGACAAAAAATTGATAAAAATCCCATAAATAATAAAAAAAATTTACTTAATATAAATTATTGCAAAAAAAATAAATATTTATGGTTAAAAAATAAAAGTTTTTTACTTTTTTTCTGAAAACTTTCAACTTTAAGATTTCTTAGTACAAAAATATTATTTTACATTTAATTAATTATTAAGACTAGAATATGAAATTTATTAATTTGGAATATATTGCGTGTTTATAGAGTCGAATAGCCATAAGAGTACTCATCAGTAAAATATAATGAGCGACAGTAAGCTGATGACAGTATCTTAAAGACTAACTCACTAGAGCTTGTTGGAAAGTTCAAGCTTAAGCTGGAAACCTGTAATTCATAATTTATTGGTTTTAAAACTGATAGTAAAATACGGGAAGATAACTGAGAATATTTGAGACTGATTATAAAGGAAACAAGTCTTTAGAAAAAGGATTAAATTAAAATGGTAAAGTTCCCAAAGTATGATAAATTTTCAGTAAGAAAGCCATATTTTTAAATTTGAGACGACTAAGATCTAAGCATTTATCTACAAGATATATCAGAGAAATCCAAATCTATAGACATGTGTATATTTTTAGCGTTATCCACACAGTTAAGACTGGTAATCACTCAGACATCATCAGCAAGTCAAGATAAAACAGGAATAGAGTCGATGGTAAGGATAGAAGAACAGTTTCATCTTTGTCTCTGACGATAATTTCTAACAAGTTATTTATTTATATTAAGTATGTTACCCTGCTATTAACTTATTAACATTTAGAAAAATTGTGGAAGAATAAGTAGCTTATGAAATCTTCAACTTAATTAAAGAAGGATAGAAAACCTAAGTAATCACCGCCAAAAAATTTGTTCCTGAATCTATTCAAAAGGGCTAAGCATGCCTCAGCTAGTAAAGTGATCAAACGATTTGATGCTTCTCCACTCATAAAGGTGATATCACTAAGTTTGTGTCTAAATCCTACTCTTATATCGAGAAAAACAAGGTAATAATATTTTCAATATGAGCTTAAATTAGCATAATATTTATTAATATAATAGTCAATGCATATTTCTTGTAAAACACAATCATATTCGAGACAGAATGAGTTCAAAATGTTACACAAATCGCATTAAAATGATTGATGAATAAATTATTTACGAATATTATGTATTATTTTTATTTAATTAAATATGTCACTACTTTATATCTAAATTATGTAAATTTTGATAAAGAGTTAAGTAAATATTTTAAAGGACTTCCTTAAAATAATTATAGAGTGTTGATTATAAATAATAATTTGCTGTTTATAAAATGTTTTGAGTACTTCAATCATTTAAACATAAATATTTTATGTTATATATTTTATTATTATAATCACTTAATATTAAGTTAGCAAAATAATTAACATTTTAAAATTAAAAATGTTATTCCATTTATTGAGTAATTTTTTGATTTAATTTTTCTCATTCATTATCAGTTCAATAAAATTTCGAAGTAGAGTAGAGCTAAATTAAATTATAAAATATTAATTAAGTTAAATTTTTTGATTATTATAGAATTTTATATAAATATGTTTAAAAATTATGAGGAAAATGAATATAAGAGAAAATTAAAATGCAAATATTTTAGTAAATTATTGTTAAAATATAATAAGATATTCTGAGTCGATAATTAAACGCTAATAAGCTCATAAATAATATTAAATTAATAAAAAACGAAAATTGTCAAAAGTCTGATACTTAAATAGAGAACTTCTCAAATTCATAATCACATATTTTTAATAAATAATTAAAACTAAATTGAACAATAAGATAGTTTGAATTATTAATTCATAAAAATAATTCTAAATAAATATCTATATAAATAAATTCGTATTTATCAAACTTTTAAATTAAAAAATTCGGTTATTTTAAAAATGTTAGAAAAAACAGATTTTTTTAATGATAAAAAAAAATATTGAATATTATCTGAGGAAAATTCAAGAATATAAAAATAAATAAAGAAAAATAAAATTCAATAAAAGTAGATTATTATTTATGGGATGATAAGCATGGAAATTTAGATAATTGCAAATATCTAAAATTAAGATTAAACTTGGTATAGTATAAAATCACTTCGACCTGTCGAGGACATCTAAAAACCACTCTAAGACTTTCTATTCTTGCTAACGACAAACTTTGATTATAATGATAAAGTTATGTGTGTAATTTGTACAAAGGAAATTCAATCTCATGAAACCATTGTCATGAATCTAACATTCGGCTTAAACTTGGTATAGTATAAAATCACTTCGACCTGTCGAGGACCTTTAAAATCCACTCTAAGACTTTCTATTCTTGCTAACGACAAATAACCTTGATTATTATGATAAAGTTATGTGTGTAATTTGTGCAAAGGAAATTCAATCTCATGAAACCATGGTCATAAATCTAACATTCAGCTTAAACTTCGTATAGTATAAAATCACTTCGACCTGTCGAGGACCTCTAAAAACCGCTTTAAGACTTTCTATTCTTGCTAACGACAAATAACCTTGATTATAATGATAAAGTTATGTGTGTAATTTGTACAAAGGAAAATCAAATTCATGAAACCATGGTCATAAATCTAACATTCAGCTTAAACTTGGTATATTATAAAATCACTTCGACTTGTCGAGGACCTCTAAAAA
>ARYC01010098.1:0-13431 GCA_000711775.1 Oxytricha trifallax | reverse complement strand
GAGGAATGGACGTCAATACCCTTTCTTTCTATTTTATTAAAATAATAAAAAGATTAAATTTTAATTCATCATTAAATTTAAGAGAATTTATTATTAATTTCTTGTGATAAAATAACTTTAAAGCCAACAAAAGAATTGTGAAAAATAAGTTTTATATATCCACTTACTATTTGGTTATAAGATTGATAAACTATAATTTTATTCTACATATCATATATAATAAATTTTATTAATCTATTATTATATTTAAAAATAAATCAGAAATATGGCAATCTAACTATTTATTTTATTCACACTAAAGCCTTAATTTGTTACTATATAGTCTAGAAAATAAAATAAATTAAAAAAATTTAATGTCTTATCTCATGACGTCAATTATCTTAAAAATATATTATGATTTTTTTAATTAATAGTTATGGAAAATGTTTGAATATTAATAATAAATATTTACATTATTTACTTTGTTTTTATTTAATTTTCAATATTTTATAATTGAGTTATGTATAAATAAAATATTGAAAAAAAATATAGTAAATTACCTAAAAGTCATTATTTTAACTTTAAGATTGGTTAAATTATAAATTAATTTTATTAATCAATTATAATTTTAGTAATTCAAAAATATATGTAAATCTGGTAAGTATTACTCACATTAATATTTCAAATTTTATTATAAATTCTTTTTTTCTGAAAACAATATATGCTATATATAAACATTTAAAAATCATTATAATTATTTAATTAATTTTTTTTTAAGAACTTATGTGAATGACGTTTGTTTCTTTTACATAGTGTCATATTAATACTTCAATCAAATTGATTGAAACTTTAAACTATTAAGCGTTCTTACCGAGATACCCCTCCACTTTCCACCTTTTTACAAATTCTATTTCATATAAAATTTTTAATACTCAAGGACTGATCCTACATCTTTCTTGAAATTTATGATTATACAATACTAATATTTGAATTATTAAATGATAAATTAAATTTGATCACTAGCCTCGGCCTATTTTTATATAAGATTTACTATAATAAAATATATTAAAAAAATTATATCATAAATTTAAATCTCTCGAATAAACAAAACTCGATTTGATAAAAAATAATAGTATATCAATATTTTACTTTTAAAAAATTAAATTTTTTGGAGATGGGGAGTGGTATCTTCGTTAAAACAATTATGTCCTCAATTCATTAATTTAAGATTTATTTAATATTTTTAATTTAATTATTAACTTTAATCAGGCTTAAAATTGTAAATAAAATTTAAAATAAAATTAGTTAGAAATGAATAATTAATATAATTCAAAATGATCTTATCCTCTCGTTTTAAATTAACTTAATTTACGTAAACACTTAATGAAAATTAAATATAAATTTATTATTAATATAGTAAAATTTGAGGATTATATTAATTAGTGATAAGCTAGAAACAATTGCTTATTTATACTATTAAATTATTAGCAAAATCATATAACTTATTATAATGTAAAAATTCAACCTATTAGAATTACATTTTTTTAATGACTTTTAGCAGTTAATTAGATATTTTGCAAATTATACCAATGCAAATCTCTATCACAATATTTGTGTTAATTCTTATCTTATCTTTACTTCCGTATTATTAATTTGTAGAATTAGCTAAGATATTAATAAATTGAATGCAAGAGTTAGAATAATTTTGAATATTAAAAAGATTACGCGTATATTGACTTATAGTAGCTTTACTAGTTCAAGTCTATATAGTAGTTATGCTGAAAAGTACAAATTAAAATTAACTTGTGTATCGACAATCTAAAACAGATAAACCAAGAATAATTCTTAAAAGAGGCATTATTTTTTGGAGATAGTAAAGTGTATTCAGTGATTTATATTAAAATCAAATTATTATTCATTAGGAAAATATTTTAAAAAGACATTTCTTTTTAGTTGAAGTGCAATGAAGAAGTCTAAAGTTTTTATTTTACTTGTACTTACTATCATAAGTTCAGGTTATTTTATTTTTCATAATTTATATTACTGGTTTCTAATTAAATTCACAAATATTTATTTATTAATTTTAAAAACTAAAATTCAAGTAACAGAAGCTAGTAATTTGTTTTTTAAATATCTTATATTAAGTAAAAATGCTATAGCTATTTAATTCTTTTGGTAAGTAATAGATTTATAATCTATCTTAAATAAATTTTAGTTCTAAATATTTGATATAAAAATGATTTATTATAATTTCACAAAAGACATTCAAAATTATACTATAATTCCATTAAAATTAAAAAGTTTAATATAAGATTATAATAAAAATAATATTTGGTCAACTGAGAAAATTAAGCATCTTCAGAATTACATTCAAATTATAATTATCATAAATTAATTTATTATATTTAAACTACAGTTTATTTGTTATATAGTTAAAGATAAAAAATAAAAATTATATTTTGGCAACTAGCATAGTAAATAAATGAATGGTATATTTCTCTGTATAATTTTGATATTAACAAATTATATATTTTATTATTTTTATTTCTTATTAATTATTCAATTTTATGATATGTATAAGTTTATTTAGAAATTAATTGATAAATTAAAAAATTATTAATATTTCGTAATAAATAATTAATCATTCATTTTTAACAATCTATTATTTTTCTTCTTCTTTAGCTTTTTCTTTAATTAATTTATCATCAGAGTTCTTCAATAATGATTAAATTAAATTTTTCATATCAACTTTCAATTCATTTACTGTAGATTTCATGTCATTAACTGTACTTTATAATGTTTTATTTTAGCTTTCATGACTCTTAATGATTTATGGTATTTAATTTTTCAATTTTATTATTATTTAATACTGTTTTAATATTAATACTAGCTTAGGCAGCCAGATAGATAGAATATGATAGTTTCATACTTTTATTATTTGGGCATCCATCTCAATCTATTCAAGGAACTTAAACCATTTGCTGAACGGAAGAGCTTCAGCTCCGTACTCCTTCAGCAATTGCCTCATGATAAGGTCTTATGCGATCTTTCCTTACTTCTTGTGTTATTCAAGATAATACTTTACTAAGAATATCTTAAACGTGACGGCTATAATTCAGGTAAACTCCTTATAGTTATCCTTCAATAAATATATTCAAATTTAAATACGAGTGGTCTACCTCTTTAATCCTATACTATCCTTAATGCACTCAACCCCAAATTACAAGAATAGATAAATCATTCAGTTTTAATAAATCTTGAAATGATCAATGCCTGTCAATTTTTGTGAGTGTAGCTCCCATATATCTTAGCTGGACGTATTCTGAGGGGATTCTCAGATATGGAATAAACCTTTTAAAAACCGATTACCATAAAGAATTCTAACTCAGGAGTTCCATAATAAATAAGGATGTACCCCCTAATATACCAGGAAGTCCTAACTTTTATTGCATATAGAATTTTTATTTATAAATTTTTAAAAACCTTTGGCCTTTTAATTATTTTATAAAGTTTATTTTGAAAAATGTTATATATTTAAGCAACTTTCGCTTCTTATAATTCATTTTATAAAAATAAGTAATCAATAGAATCTAAAGCAAGCAAGCATTTAATGATTAATTAGCAGTATCATATAATTTGAATTTAATTCAATTAGAAAATCATTATTTATAATTAATGTTATAATTTTTTTCATGATTAATATTGTAAATAAAAAGCATGATATATAATTTTCCCTTCACTATATTACAAATATGTTCTCCTATTATATATTTAAATGATTGAGTCTTGATTCTTAATTATGGTTTGTAAATCTTTAACAGTCAATTCTACAGACTTCACATGATGTAAGATCTATTCCTCTGCATTAATACTCTTGGTATGAGTCTTGTAGATCGTCTTCTTAATGTCTTTTACGAATCCTTGCCATTAAAACACCCTAAAAATTTATTTATATATTTTAGAGCATCTACAGTGTTAAAGTAGAAAAGAAGCTAAATAAAAATCTATAAAATCTTTATAGGATTTAACCTTTAAACTATATTATGCATAATAGACTTTTAAAATGACACTGCAATAAAATAAGCTAAAATATTATGAAGAATGGAAGAGAATAAAAATAAGGGATTATAAAGTTAGGAAATTTTATTATTTAAAACAGTTGCTTAACTCTATAGAGTATTATTATTATCTAGATAATATTTCTAAATGAAATATTATTTATATGATCTTTAATTAACCAGTATATTCATAAATTTTAATTATTCATATTCAATTTAAATATAAACCATTAAAAACTCCTTTCTAAGTATTATATATCAAGAGTTATTAGAAATATATTTAAATTAAGTCTGAAAATACACAGTTTCTTACATGATAAATATAAAATATAGCTACATTGCTTTGTGTATTAATTCCACAGTTTTCAATCACTTGATAGTTTAATAATATTAATTATTTGGTTTATAATTCTTAATTATCGTCAATTTAGTCTTCTACAGGTCTCCTGAATATGATATAGCTTGGAAAATATTCTTAATTTTTAAATTCTTCATCGTTGAAGTAGGATTCTCTTTCTTTAATTAGCTGAGCTTTAATTCTATATGATTCTGCCACCATCTTCTACATTCAGGAAAAATTAATGAAAATATGCAAAATAAAGTGTTCTAAACTAATAATTATTATATCCAAAAATAATTTATATTAATTTGGATTATCATTAAATTAACATAAATACTAAATATTATAGATTTTTTATTGCTTTTAAAATAAAAATTATTTATTTAAATTTTAAATAGGATTAAACTAATTAAAAATATTACATTATAAAGAATTTATTTTTTAGAATAAATTTAAAATAAAAATTTTATAAATTTAAATTAAATTTCATATATAAATTAATTAACAAATCAAATTCAGTAAATTGTTTGTCTTAAACTATTGATAAATTAATGATTACTTTTTCATATGACTCTGAGATGACTGCGATAATAAAATTAAGAAGGATAATGTTCAAAAAGAGGACAGCTGATATCCAAACTATCCAAGCAAATATAATGTGAGCATCTGCTAATTCGTAGAAATTGTCTATCTAGAAATCACCTGTGGATGCTCTAAAAGCCATGATGAAGTACCCAAAGTAATTGATAATAATTTACAATAAATTTAAGTTAAATTTAGATTTTTATATTTAGTACAATTAAAATTTATATTATTTTAAAAGTATCAATCAAATATGCTAAACGATTGTTTTATTTGATGCTATAAAAATATAAGTAATTGATACCTTCATACTCTATATTTTCTGAACTAGTCTTTATTCTGAGTAGTGTAAATATTAATCCATAAACAATAAGCACAAAGCCATAAAGCATAATGAAATATCTTAGATCCATGAACACTGCTTTTAGCATGCTTACCTATTGTTTAAATGTAAATAATATATTATTATACAAGCATTTTAAACAAAAAACCCTTCAAAAGTTTGAATGAATTATGATTTATAAATGAATAAACATAATTTGTAAAAAGCGCCAAGTAAAAGAGATATTAAATAATGAATTATAAGAGTTTACTCAATTTTTGGGACAGGTTAAAATGCTTAATACATGGATTTAACGTTTTAGTTACGATAAAAATATGCTAAGTTTAATTTTCATCTCAAATTTATTATTAATTGCACTTCTAACTAAGAATTTATTTTATTACCTAATACTGATCTCAAATTTGTAACATCTGATGAAATAAAAAATTAATAAATTAAATAAATTGTTATTATATTTTTAATTCTTTATGAATTAGTACACTTTTCCTTAACTTTGCAATGTTCGCTAAATCTCTAAAAAGACATAAACTATTCTTTAACCTCTAATAATTGATTTTAGAATTTATCTCATTTTTAACCTTACACTTTCTTAATATTAATTGCTTCTGAAACGACCATATCTAGCAATTCATTTCAAAAATTTGTCTTAATAAAATATGATAAATCAAAGATGGCTACCCTATACATTAACCTTGTTTAATAAATGAATAAACTAAACTTTTTTTCAGCTCATATATTCAATATAATTTAAAAAACAAATAAATTTTTTGATCAATAACGATATTAAAGAGATTTATTGTGTTTTATTTTTCCACTTGAATCATATTAAAATGGGTTTATGAATTTAGATTGATTTTATACATTTTAAAGACCCTAGGCCTATAACTTATTTTTAATTATGATCAAAAGAATATTTTTATTTATATATCTGAAGTAGATAAATACAAATTTTATTTAATAAATCATTTATATTTAATTTTTGCACATAAATCCTGATAAATATATTGAATGAATAAAAATCTTGGTGTCTGTAATTTAATATATGATTAATTCTAAATTTTCAAAAATATTTATTGTGGAAGTATAATAACTGAATCCCTAGAATACCCTCAAAATTTCACATAGCTTAATGAACACCAAAATTAACATAACACTATGCAAAATAACAATTCAAATTGTAAATCTAAAAATTAATTAATTTAAATCTTTATAGTTCTTTTATTTATTAATTTAATTTATTTATATTAAATTAATGTTATTGTAAAAATTGAGAGACTATAATAAACAATAAAATAAATGTAAAATAAAATCTTGAAATAAAAAACAAGGTGCAGATAAATACTAAATCTTAGAATTTTCGTTGGCAAAGAAGATAAGATAGAAAAATATAGGATTTCTTCAACATGATGGAATAAAACTAAGAATAGCATTACAAATTAACCTCGACGAACCCAATAAGTTTTATCGTTTACTGTGGCACTTATATATTAGTAGGATTTAAAACAATAGATATGCCCACTTTACTTTTTATAGCGAAAAGTATATAAATAAAAACGAAAGCTTTTAATAATTAAATATGTCTAAAATTCTCTCTAAAATAGGAGTATTTTTCAGCAAAATTCAATAATTTTTTTTAAATTTATTTTTGATTATTTATTTATAAATGTAAGTTTTATTTTTCCACCTTGTTTTTATAAATTATTATCATTATTATTATATAATCAATTCCATTGTAAGCTATCTCTTAAATATCTACTATCACAATCACAAAGTAAAGAAGTGTCATTGCCTAATCAATAATATTCCATAGATCTGTTGTGTATTCAACAATGCCTATTTTAATTTAAAAAAAGCATAATTTTAATTATTCTTCTTAGCATGCTAAATTCGTAATACTCTTGCAATAACAAGTACCCTACGCATGTTATTATAAATGAGAAATTTATCCTAATACATTAAAATTAAAACTAAATACTATTTATATATATATATATATATATAAGTTTTACTGTAATAGTTTAAGAACAAGCTGTTAAACTGTGCTTCTAGAATCTTCTTCATCAGCTACTCCTGCATTAATTGTGAAGAAGTATAGATCAGTTACATAGCTTATCAAAAACACCAAGTAAAGGTAGAATTGATTGATGAAAAATTTATGGTAGATTATTAAAATTATAAGAATACATTCGAATTATTAATAAGGTTGAAACTTAATTACTTTTATTTGATCATATTACTTTAATTAGAAGGATTATAGTTTTCTATTTATTGAATTTATAGTAATTTTAAATTTAAAAATTTTATAATTCTCAGTGCTTTAGTAATTTATAATTTTATAACAAAATGCAAAATATTAAGACATTAAATTTTAAGTTTCTAGTATCATTATATATTTTATTTTTTTTAAATAAATACTTTTATTAGATGAGGAATATACATTTGTTAATAATTTTTTATTATTTAATTAGGCTTTTTTTATTTTTAATAATAAAATTAATTTTAAATTAGAACATTATATTTGAATATTTAACGCACAAATTAAAATTAAACTCTTAAATTTGTTTGTATAAGTATCCCATTTGAAATTGAGGACTGTTTAAATGAATTCAGTTTCGTAATACTCAAGATTCTATGAGTCTATAAGATTCAAGGTATAAATATTTGTTATATTAATTTATACCATAAATAAAGAATATGAGAAATTATCATAAAATTCCTGATAAAATCCTAACTAGTCATTGTTGTTGGTATATTAATCAAGTTATACTCAACCTCAACTAAGGGCTAGTCATTAACAAATAAAAAAAAACTAATTAATATTTTCTATCTATTTCGTTCCAAATAAAATGAATTTAAAATATTTATTGTCCTCATTTACACTATGTCCAAGATATTTTTTATAATTAAAAGCCAATTACATCAAAATCAAATATTTAAACATCCAATTAAATATTTGGGGGGAGTTTTCAGCCACCTTCGGAAGTTTCCTGCCCCATGCCCCATACACAAAAAATACAATATTTATAAATTTCTCAAAATCTTTAACATCAATAAAAATTTAATTATTTAGAGTTTATTATAAAAGATCATTTATACCTTGATAATAAATTCAAATTTTAATGAGAATCATTATAATTATTAATAAAATACAATTATTTTAGCATTGTTTTATAATTTATAATTTGATAAATATTAATAATCTACTTTGAAAATTATGTATGATTAAAAGTTATTTAGTGGTAAATGTAATTGAGGTTAAAATTTATAAGTTTTAATATTTTTATTGCCAAACAATTAAAAATTTAATGTTGGTGGCAGGAAACTTCCCCCAAAATATTTATCATTTGTTATTATAATTTGATCTTTTCAAGTTTATTTATTCATTAAAATGACAATAATTTTAAGCTTTAAATCATTCCAAAGTGAATGATATGTGAACTACGTAGTATCGATTATAGATTAGTATATTACTGAATGATCTTTGGAATATTAGGGGTAGGCTAAACTTGTAATTTTAGGATAAACTAATTTTGACTCAAAATACTCTCTTAGAATAAAATATATACTATATATTTAATTAATTTCTTAGATTGACCTTTTTTTATAGCAAAAACCCAATGTAACGGTCTATGCAATTATTTAAATATTTTATAGTTAATTAAGAAGATTTTTTAAGCGTATTTTTATAGGGATTTAAATAAAGAATAATAATGTTATCATATTAATTTTATTGAAATACATTTTAATTTAAAAATAAAATAAAGATATTAATAATAATTATATAGAACAGCCAGTAATTATTAGTGTACTTAATTCTAAATTGAAGATATTAAATCAAAAAGTAATCTGTATTAAATTTAAAAGTTTAACTAATTTAAATATATATTATTGGTCGAGTGGTCTAGTGGTTTGGTGATCTGGCCGAATGTATAATACTGTTTTTGCAGTAAACTTTCTAATGGTCTCTTGTCACAAGTTGAAGATTTTCAATGATATTTATTCTGAATTGGTAGAAGTTAATGTCTGAAAATAGATACCGGTAAATGTGGAGCAGGCGTTAAGTTCGTCTCTGACAGTCACATTGATGTATTATCGATCTTTATTTACTTCGTCTACAAAAGGTACATCCTTAGCTTCGCTTCAAACAACAAAAAACTTCGGTGAGACCACGAAACCACTCGACCACTTATACATTTAAATTAATTCAACTTTTAAATTTTAAAAATAGATTACTGTTTAATTTAATGTCTTTATATTAAAATTAAGAACACTCCTAATTACTGGCTGTAATATATAATTATTATATTATCTTTATTTAATTTTTAAATTTCCCCATTTCAAATGTATTTCAATAAAAATAGAAATATTTGGGGCTAAGTTTACAGTCCCCTAAGAAATATCCTCCCTCTAGATTTTTATATCCACCAAAAGGGAGGTTTCTTGTCCACTAAAAAATTATCACCTATCCTCTTAGGGAATTTCTTTTTCGAGCACAATGCCAAAAAAGGAAATTTTATCAATTATTAAAAAGTTTTATCATTATAATTGAAAAATTCATTTATTATAACATAAATTGGCAATTAAAGGGTGTATTTTTTATAGTTTATGAAAATTAATTCTGGCATGGAATAGTTGTAAATCATAAATATTAAAATAAAAATAGTAGTTTTAAATAGGGAGGGCAATTTGAATAAGTAATTAATATTTTTAGGGCAAGATATTTACCCTCCTTATAATTATATTATGAAAAATTTGTGAATTTAGTAGTAATCAAATTCTTCTTTAGATTTAACATAATTTGCATAAATATACCTATACAATGTTTATAAATTATTTAAAGTATATCAATTATGTATTTATTATCATTCATATTATCCTATTTTGAAATTTATTAAAATTATAAATTATTATAAAGAAGGTTGTTATTAAATTTCAAGATCATATTCAGTATCAAGCCGATCTTCCTATATTAATTTTCTTTTACTGAATAGTCTAGAATATTTCTTAAATTATGATTTGTTTAGTTTAAAATATGTAAAATTTCAAAATAAGAATGAATTTTTAATAATTAAATTTATATAATGTGATAAATAGTGAGATAAATTGTATTAAGATTGAATATCTTTTAAGTAAACATTATAACTTATTAAATTTGATTATTGAGATATAATATAATTTTAAATTTTAGGTTTCTAGGTTTTTTCGCATTTTAATAGGAATATTATATTTAAAATATATGATGATTAATTTAATTTCATTGAAATTTATATAAAAAAAAATTATTTATTAAGAAAAGAAAAACAATTTAAATCAAATATAAGGCTATGTTCATAAACAAAATTAATATTTAATAATTTTTATAAGATATTTCCGTTATTCAAATGTGGAGCGCATATTTGTGGACTCATAGCTGGGTTGATTTACAAAAGCCTTTTGTAGCATTCTTCAAACACAAGCTCACTTCTTTCGTTGCAAGAGAAAATGAAAGATCTTTATAGTCCATAATTGTAATTAAAAATCTCAATCTCGCTCATATTTTGAATTTCTCGATTTATTATTTTATAAATAATAATTCTGATTTAATTATTATGAATATTAACTTTAGTAATTCTAAAACATTATTAAAATTGCTCACAATAATTATAAATATAGATTAAATAATATATAAGAAAGGAAAAATGTGTTTTTAATTTTTTTATTTTAATATTACAAATTTATTTAATATTGCAAAAAATTAAAAAATTACAGGATTAAGAAACAATCATTAACAAACAAAATATATACTTTATTTTTAAATAAAGATTCATTAATTTTTTCTATTAATACTTAATACATACCATTCTATAAATAGTTAATAGGCAATCTTTATTTTAACTTTATAAGCAAATAAAAAAAATATAGTAACTTTAGATAGGTGTAAGCTAGTTGTGATCTTATAGGTATAGTAAAAAAAATAGGTCAATATGTAAAAGGAGAAATTAAATTTCAAAATTTTATTGTCTATTTTTTGTGAAAAAATATTTAGGCTTACTTATTAAAAACCCTTAGTCCCATATTTATATCTTATAATAATTTGATTTGTATGGTATAATTGGGGTTAGCAGAGAAAACATATTTTTATGAGAATTTTATGTATATATTTATGAATATTTGTGTAATTAAATCAAACGAATTTAATTTTCTTATCTTTGTTCTCTTTAATATTGCTCGCTTTATTAGTTCAATCATGTTTTTAAATGATTGCACGATATATTGAGCTCTTAAACTTATATCTTTACTTAATATCTAATATCTTTGAATAAATCCTCTTATATTATATGCTATTAAGCTAAAATATTCATTATTTTTATTTATAATGCTAAAGTAAGTCATAACTTTCATATCCCTCTCTAATAAAATAGCAAAATTGCTCATACACCCCACTGAACAAGGCAATTAATCAATTTTTCTCTGATTTAAAAGTATCCAGGAGTGCCAAAATCCTTTACTAAAGTCACTATCTCTTATTTTATGATTCTTTGAAATCAATAACTATTACTTCTTATGGCAAAGGTTTATCTTAAGATTTTCAGGCTTCAAATCACTATGTACATATCTAAACTTATGCAATTTCTTGAAATTTCTAATCATATCATTAGAATATTATATAAGTACTTAGGTATCTGTTATGATATAGATAATCTCTCTAAGCCATTTCAAGTCTCATTAAACTTTGTGCTATAAAATTATAGTATGAAATAGCACAATCTAATTAATTGAATTCCTGCATTTTCTTCTATAAGCCTCTCTAAGAATCATATATCGTTTAGCAAAAGCATTTTAGTATGGTATCTTCTTAATTAAAAATTACAAAGAGTTTTTGAATCCATACTTAATAACCACTATAAGCTTTGCCTTGATAGTCACAGTTTTTTAGAATAATTCTTAATTAAACTAATAAGATTAATTGCATTAATTACAAGAATTTTCATACCTTTTGCTTAGAATCTTGCTAAAATTGTATTACCTAAAGGTTAATTCATCGATTCTGTCACTTTATCTTGGGGGGGTGGAAGTTTCCTGCACTCGAGGAAGTTCCCTGCAATTTTTTTTATTTATGCAAAATTTATTAAATTCTACATAAATTATAAAATTTAACATTTTTATTACTCATTAATATTAAGAGGATAATTTTACATCATTGAAGTAGTTCAAGAAAATATAATCTAACATTACATAGGCTTGAAATTTACAAGATAAAATGAATTAGAATTTCATTAAAACTGGATACAAATTGAGAGGACAATTAAATGGATGTGATAAAGAAACAAAAAATATCAGATTAAATATTCCAGAGTTGTTGGAATCTGAAGAGAGATATTGACTAATTGTTTAATAAACTAGGTTTAATTATATAGATGAAAGTGGTTCGAGAATTGGTTAATAGTTGTTATAAAAATTTTTTAAATAATATTTAAAAAATTAAAAAAGTGCAGGAAACTTCCCTTCCTTATTTTCTCATGTAACTCTCTATAAAACTTAAATTATTAAATTTATTTTAGCTGTTACAAGTTATTAAGTCTCTTTATCTTAAACAAGAACTCAATGAGAGGTGATTTTGCATGTGTCTCTTAGCATTTGTTAAGTTTATATATGACTTCATACAACTTGTGCATTAGTACTTTCCATCCAATATTCTTTGTCATGCTTGAAATATTTCTTGGCTTTGCCAGTGCTTACCTCATAAAGATGTCTCAAACCCAATTTAGTATAGAAATAACTTGAGCAGTCTTTATATTTAAATGTTTTTATCTGTAAATTTTGTGTTGTTCTTTTAAATCCTCAATATTTTTAAGCTATGTTAGATTTCACATTCTGCTCTCTGATCCAAGCTCTTTAATTTAAAACAAAAAATCTCTCATTAAAATTCAGAAGCTCTAAGCCTTGCCTTTCTTAACATAAAAAACCTCTTGATTTATAGTTTGCTATTATATCCAGTACAAAGTGAAAAATATTTTTTATTTAATTAGCAGGGATGTCATAATTTAAATTTCTTGATGTAATATTAATGCTAATTTACAAGTATAATTTTCTAATTTATACTAAATATTTTTAGTTTTGGTGCCAACTAATTGTTCTGACCGAGACCG
>ARYC01010097.1:0-19773 GCA_000711775.1 Oxytricha trifallax | reverse complement strand
GCTGGCACTAAGAGAAGAAACATAGGCCCAAGCAAGCCTTAAGAGGAAGAAAAGAAAGAGAAGCCAAATCCTCTTACGGGAAAATTTAATATGTGAACTTATTCATTCGTTTAAATCGAAAACTTATTTATATACACAAAATCTCTCTTCTCTTGCGCATACTTTAGCTTTATCATCGCTGACTCTCTTAGCAGCACTCTTAATAAAATCTACTGTATCTATCTTCAAGTCGTGCATCAAGTGATATAGTAGAAGTTTCTTGTAGTGGCCTTTCAATAACCCCCCAATATAATTCAATTCCATTGAACTGAGGACTGTAGGGAACATTAAATACAGGTGTTATGTTAAGCCTTTCATATTCTTTCCTTGTGTCTTTAGTTTTATGGACAGATAAGTTATCTACAAACAGTATAATATCTTAGTCGGCGTACTTATCTCTAAGCTATTGAAGGAACTTAATGTATTATTCGGTCTTTATTGAGCGAGGATGGATAACATAAGTCTCGAGACCACTATCTTCACTTATTCCACTTAGAATAGCATGAGTTTAAACCTTAACCTTTTAATAATATACTTCAATGTTGCTGTACCTCTTATACGAAGACCTTGATATGAAGGTATTAAAAGTGAATACTGCCTCATCAGCGTGTATGAACTTTATATTATGCTCTTAAGCCCTTTGCATTTAATCGAATATATAATTTAAATTATCCTTATAAAATGGAACATTAAAGTCAATCACTCTCTTAATGCGATTGACTGTCTTGTAAGATATCCATTCTTTTTATATATGTTCGCTATAGATTAAGCAGAGATGTGAAGCTCAGGAAATTGGCGATGAAACATCACAGCCCTCTAGGATAGAGAGAAATGAGCCCAGTATTTAAGAGTCTTATCATTAATAAGATATTCAATATGATGCTGCATAAATTTTAAGGGTCTCTTAGGCTTGGAATTAAGATGCTATCTCTTTAAATTCAATGCTAATAAACAGTGAGACCTCACGGTTGCACGAGATTTATGCAGTAGCCTTGCTATAGACGTATAATTCAGAACAGGCTTAAGTTATTCACTATATTCATCACATCCATATCGCAACTTAAACAATAAATCTATATACTCACTGTCATAAACTGAGCCCAGACCTCGCATATACTCACTTAAAATTCTAATATTTAAACATTAAACCCCTACATAAACCCTATTAAAACCCTAATAAAGTATGCGCTTATAGTCTACTTTTATCAATCAAAAACTCAATCAAACTACTGAAAGGGTTTTGGGGTTTTGATTATTATTACTATTTTTCATGAGTAAGCTTTCATTGGCTCCAATAGCTTGTTTTTAAGCGATTATTTTACTGTAGTTCACCCCCGAAATATCTGCAAATTCAAGAATTGGCATTTAAGATCTATCAAAAGTCATATTATTATTAGTAGTATTAATTCCGATTGCATCTAAAGTGGACAATGAAGCATTTATTGCATTCTTTATATCATTAGTTGGATTTTTATTTAAGTGTTGCTTTAATTGCTCGACTAAATAAATAATCTCAAGATATAAAATACAAGTTTCTTTTAAATTAATATAATACATTTTTATCTTTTTATAAACTAAACGGGGCTTTAGCTTGGTTTCTTTAGTTTATAGTAGATCACAGTTTTAATGATAAGATTTTACAGGCACAGCTCTGTATTATTACTCTTAAATCGAAATTAACTTAGAAATTATATTAAAAAAATAATTACATATTATCAACTAAACTTTCCCTTTTAATATAATTTTTTTAATAGAATTATCTTATAAATATACTTGAGAAATATAAAATTTACTTTATCTTAAATTCTAAAAATCATGATTATTTTAATATTAATACATTGGATGTCTTTTGTGTTATTTTTGTTCTATACTATGAATGAAGCTTTGCATAGATTCATTCAAATATTTATCATTTATGTATCAATATATTTTATTAATAATAAATCCCTCATGTTTTGTAAAAATAAATATAGGGCAAGCCCTTCAGATGTAATTGTGCAAGGCTTGCTCGCTTTTATATTATGATCGTTTTAGTTAATGAAATAATTTATGCAATTATATGCAATTTAACACTATTTAAATATTAATATTAATAATAATAATAATAATAATTTAAATGAAAGCAGTTTTTCTTGTAGCTCCGAAGAAGTCAATATGCTTCATGAACACCTCATTATTAACTGCCTTGCGAATGACCTCCTCAATTTGTGGCTTGTGTCTTAAGTTCTTCTATCTGTATTCCATTATTAAAGCCTTAGCGTAATTTATTATTGTTTTAGTTTATCTAAATTTATAATTATTAATATTCAATGTTAATTGAACCGAAGAAATTGACTTAAATTTATTAATTTAATATCGTATTGATTCTGCAGTTAAATAAAAAGAATATTTTTATAAGAAAATACAACTTTAAAGTAAATTATTGAAATAATAATACGAACATTATTTTTATTAATAGTTGATTGAGAAATTGGGTCTTTCATAAGAAAAAGCTTAATTAAATTTATATTTTTATATTTCCTGAAATTATTTGCAGTTTAGTACGAATGATATTAAACGAATAGAAATAAATGAATAGAGTGTTTAACTAAATTAATTTTTTCAACCGATAAAAATAAATTATTTTATATTATTATATTTTAAATTAATTTTTATTAAATGTTGAATTAAAAATTCTTGTTTTTTCTATAGTGAATATAAATTTAATTTATTTGAATTATATGAAATAATGATTCCAGTAATGCAATATTACAATAATCATAATGCATATTATTTTAATAATATATCATATTAGATTTACACGTTTATACATGATTCACAAGGTCAATTATATTAAAAAAATTCAAATAAAAGAGAATTAAATTTTCAAAATATATGCTATTAAAAATTGAAAGCTATTAGTTATTTTAAATATATTAGAAAATTTAAATAGTAAACTTTATTATTTTCTGCTAAGTTTCACTAATAAATAAATCATTATTATTATTTTCTTTTACTCTTAAGGTATTATTTTAACATTTTCTATTTAAATTACTTTTAAATCTATTTTTTCTGATATTTATTATCTTATTATATAATATTTTTTAATTCATAAGCTTAATTGATTTGCAATTGATTGGTCTTTAATTTATTATTAAAATCAAATAATTATCACATATTAAAACATTTTCCTAATCTAGGCATCTATTTTTTAAAGCATTTAACATACGATTATTGGTCAATTTTTCAATTTAATATATCCATATTTTTTATTAGCTTCATTTTTCCATATGCCAGGTCATCAAAAAACTGAATGGGTTTTCGTGTTTTTATATGTTATATTTGATTATTTTGATTTGTGATAATAAGAAACCTCTGTATTATAAAAATTCAATTGCTGTCTGTAATATTATGCTGAGTTCATAATAAATAATTGAAATTAGTTGTTTATCCTGTATCAAAATTCCGATCGATTGAGTAAATTATATTAAATTAAATTTATTTAAGAAATTTAAATTGTTAATCTTATAAAGTTACTTGATTAATAATTATCAAGTATTTTTATTTAAAAAGCAAACATCTTAAATTATAATTAATGAGCATCTATTCTAGGTCTCTGTAATAATCTTGATAAAATCTGTATCTACATTAAGTATTGTGAGCAGGTTATTACTATCTCTAAGAACAGATTCAATACCAGAAACATCAGATTCTTTGCATTTTACCTCACAGGGTTCTTAAATACCTTAAATTTAGAGTTAATTCGATTATAAAGAAACAGAATCTGGCTTAATGAAATCAATTAGAATTATCAATTTCAAATATAATCGCTGATTTTTGTAATAAATAATTTGAAATTTTCAATTATTTTATTAGTAAATAGTGAATTTGCCTTTCATAATTTAGTTGAAATATCTATATAATAAAATTATTAACTGAGTTTTTTATTTTATAAAGTGATTAAACTTTAATTACACAAATATTTCATTTTTATTAAATTTATATAAGGCTTAGATGTCTCGATAAGTCTTAAATCCTTACTTTCTTCAATTGGTTATTCTCGGATAGGATTGCTGTAATTGTCAAAAACATCAAATTTCATCTATTAATTCACTGCCCATTTGCTTCCAGGATTTTTTAACATTAGAAGTTTATTCTCATAATCTACAGCATTAAAAACTAATTATATTTATCATTTAAAGCAAAATAACATTAACTAATAATAATAATCACAAGGAGTATAATTAAATAAAAAAAATAAAATATTATGTCTTATAAATTAAAATTAAATTAGATTTTTATATTAAATTTTAAAGTTATAGAAAAATATAGATGATCTTTGAAAAATTAGAGTTTTAGGTTTTAATTTTTTAAAAAGAAAAATACACTTTAATATCATGACTTTTTAATTTTAATTTATATTATTTTTATTCGCAATTATTCTTTTTCAAATTTTTTTAACTCTTATTTTTATAAGTTTTATAACTTTTAAGCTTTTAATGAAGTAGATAAGTAATATTAGTGCAATTTATTACAAATAAAAGCAACAAAATATAATGAAAGCTCTAATAAAATAAAATTATATTAAAAATTATGTAACTTATTTAACATTTATATTATTTATTTGGATTAATTGACAATTTGATAATGGCCTCCTCTCTGCGATGGAACCCTTAAAATGATTTATGACCCATTTTCCAATATCTCTTTTAGCATTTCTTTTGTAGGTGACATTATTCTTTCTGATTAAACATTAAATTTCGAGAGCACTTTCCTTATGTACATCAAATTAAAACATGAAATAATTTCAGAATACTTCTGTTTGTATATAAAAATTATTAAAATTCATGAAAATACTAATTATTATCAAGTTAGAGGAAGTGATTAAACTTGTGTCATTTCTTATATATCTGAGTAGCGAGATTGGATCGACTTACTCGTCTGTACCTGGAATTCTTTTGCCACTCGCCTGCAAAACATCTGAAACACAACAAATTGCACATCCTGATCTCTGGAACGTTATATCTAGCTTATAATATACAACTAATAATTAAAATTATATATTTATATAATTCTGCAACTTATAGTTAAAAAAAACTAATTTATTATAGTAATGGTAATTAATAAAGAAAATTAATCATTTTTATATTTATTAAGCTGATTCTTAATGTCATCTGTGTTATAAACTTCTGCTACCTGGTAGAAATTCTAATATTGGCATTCAGTCTTAGCATAAATTGCAAAGCAAAATACGGTGTCTTATAATTATACCACAATAAAGTTTAAATTAATGTAATAAATTAAAAAAACTACTTAAAATTTATTTTATTAAAATTATAAAAAAAAGTTAGTATTATTGTAGGAATAGATTTTATTTGGGAAAATAAATTATAATTAAATTAATCAAAATTAAAAATCGTGGCAGTTAACTTTCTGGAAACCTAGACAATATGGTACTTGTTTGATAGAGAGTTCAAAATTAGCTGGACTTTACTATTGGCGGTACCCCCTATCGCATCCCTGGAGCGAGATAACGGGACTTTAATTTTGGGTGATTTGTTTAGTATTTATTAATGGTCAAATTAAAGTCCCGTTATCTCGCTCCAGGGATGCGATAGGGGGTACCGCCAATAGTAAAGTCCAGCTAATTTTGAACTCTCTATCAAACAAGTACCATATTTCGTTTCCAGAAAGTTAACTGCCACGATTTTTAATTTTGATTAATTTAATTATAATTTATTTTCCCAAATCAAATGTATTCCTACAATATTAAAATTTTAATAGAGGATATAGATTGTATAATATTTATTAAAATTAATTATATATAAATTTGTCTCCGTACATCATAGTTGAGATAAATATTTTTATTTTTAAGATTTATATACCTAATTATGGGTTTAAAAATTATACCAGTCATTTATTCTTAAGTATAATATCTGAATGCTTTATTAATTTAAATCTAATTAATTCTTATAATTAACGAATTAATAATTCTGTTCACAAAATAATCATCTATTTTAATTATTGTGATTAAAAATTTGAATTATCTAAAATATCTTTCTTTTAAAACAACAATTAAATAATGAAATTTTTGAAGTGGAAAAAATACAATTTATTTTGAGACAAAGGTATTTTAAAAATATATAGAAGCTATCATGTCTTGAATATGTAATTGTACTAATTAAAATTACCTTAAAAATATAATTGGTTTAAAAAACAAACTATATTTTATAACTTATTCCTAATTAGTACTTTTATCAAAATTATGTAACTGTTTAAAATATTAATTTTTAGCAAATTTATGTGTAATAACTTTAAAGGAATTCTATTATTTTATAATTCCCCAAATTATTTGTGGTTTCATAAATAATATTATATATATATGTAATCGAATTATCTTAATTCTAAGCATAAAATTTATTAAAATCCCATAGTATATTTAAGTTTTGATTAAAAAATTTCTATTTCTCTAACTTTGACAATTTTGTTTTTTTAAATTAGCAAAATTCATCATTCACACATATTAAATCAGACTTATTTTCATAATTCATTTTAGAGTATTAACAAAGATATACTTATAACCCTGAATTACAATATGTATAAATTCAATAAAAAGTTTAAAATATCTTAAAAACTTGATTAGAATTTAAAAAAATCCTATTTTTTAATCTACTTTCAAGTTAAATACATATGTTTATTTAAAATAAAATAAATGATATATGAAAATATTCAATGATAATTTTACAGTAACAATTAATATATTTACTTTTTATGAATGCTATTAAAAAGAATGAACTCCTTTTAAAAAAATAAATTTTATATTTAACTTAAGTACATAACTTTATAAATTGATAAATAATCTTAATATTTTATCAATTTTGCTAATTAAGAATTAATTAAATTCAAATATTTAGCAGTAATTTCTTTATTTATTCTAATTTTATTTAAAATATAGCGAAAATAATAATGTCTGACTTTAGTAAGCTATAGTCTATATCAAATCAGCTTTAATATCATGTATAAAAAAGATAATATTTAATTTTTAAAAATTAAACATGAAATTTCAAAATAACATGTTTATTATTCATTAAAATTTTATATTAGTTCATTTTAATAAATAGATATTTTTATAGTGAAATATTGTCTTAATGATTAAGAATCAAAAATTTAGTTGAGAATATTAAAACAATTTTAGATTTATTACTGTTAATTAGATTATCAAGTCATAAAAAAATTCAAATAATTAGTATATTCTAATAAATTTTTGAAAAAAATAAAGCAAGAGAATGTGGTTGGTATTGAAAAAAGTGAAAAAATTAAGTATGCAAAATTTAAATCAAACACTTTATTAAATATAACGTATTTTTGCTTTTCTTAAAAATAAAAATAACTTAAATACATATAAAATTAATTATCATAAGAAAATAAATTAAGATGTGTCTCCATTTGTAAAATTAAATTCCAAATTATACATAATTTTTCAATAATAGAATCTTTTATAAATCTGAGTATAAATAGTTGGAATTTTTGAATGTTATAAATAATTAATAAAAAGATATTCTTAAATCATAATACGACACATGTAAAACAAACAAGAAAGCCAACCAAGTCTCAAAAGATATACCCAACAATAAAATAAATCCTCATCAAGAAATAATAATCTACCTAATATTTAATCATAATCTACTCAACAAAATTAATAATCTCCATCACACTTTTTAGCAAAGATTGCAGAAAGAAATTAATTTGGTCACAAACATACGTCTGGAACAACTAAAACTAAAATTCAGTAGAAAACTTCTTCTCCTATGTACCTTGCTTAATCTCAGAAGGATTATACTTTTATGAGGGATAAGTATAAATATAATAATAATTATTAATTAAATTAATTAAAGCGTATTTTCAAACATTAAATTCATTTAAAATTTTATATTCATGATTAATTTTGGTTAATTATTATCCCAAAAATACTACAGTTTCTCGTGATAAAAAATATGAATTCAACAAAAGTCCAAGTTAACTTTCAATCTAAAACCCATACCAATCCCTCTCTATTATTTCTCTATCACAATAGAATCAGACATTATTATCAAGTATTAGCAAATATGCTTCTCCCTATTCAAGACCATCAAAACTAAGTCCCATACATAGATCAGTGAATTTTGAAGCCCTAGAAGAGATGAGGTTCAGTAAAAAAGATTCAATGAAAAACCTTCAAATAGGTGACTTATTTATTCCAAGCAACAAAATGCTATCTTCGTTTACAAATGAGTTAGTCACATTAAAAACCCCAATCCCACACCCTATAATATACCATGTTTTAAAGGAATTTTTATTTTGAAGTGTTGCATCATCACATTCTCAGTTTAATAAAATCAATATCAATATTCCCTTGGACAGATGAAATTGAACACCGAAAGTCATAAAATAAATATCTGATAATATCTATCTGGTTTGCTTAAGGTCCAAAAATAATTACTGTACAGCGTTGAATAACAATAATAATTACAACCCCCCCAAATAACTAAAGAAGTGTCAGAGAGCTCATTGCTCAATCATTAAAAATAGCTATTTAACTCTAACATTTTGTTGTTGAGAATTTTAATTTAATTTGGTTGATAACTTAGATAATGCGTAATATATGATAAAAAGTTTCCTTTAATTTTATAACCTCATTTGAGTATTAATTCTTTATGCATGTATTTAGACACTATAAAATAAACAAATCTGTGGGTATGGGTTTTGATTCAGAGCTAAAACAGACAATTAAGTCAAGAATGAAGAAGTTAAATAAAATTAAAGTCAGGAAGAATTTGAAATTGACGACTTAATCATAAAGGAAATTACTAGGGTAACAATATTATGTCTTAATAAAAATAATCATTTTTATATTTATAATTCTTAAAACATTCTATATATTAATTATTATATTCCCAAAAATTTCAACAATTGCTAAATCTTCAAATAAACTGATTTAGCTTGCAAAGAGAAAAACAGAGAGATTGTTGAATTCTTAAGACTTAAAATATATTCAAGATAAAATATATGCTTTTTTAGAATAGTCCAAAGTACATGTGAGTTCAATTTCAGATATATTTAATTTAAACTCTGAGATACCTCCAATAGCGCCATAAATTCATTTTGAGAAGAAAGAAGTTAATTTTAATAATAGTTGAGATGGTGAACTCACTTAAGCTTAACTTAATATAATAATTAAAACTAAAAAAATTATACTAATTATATCTTTTAATTTATAAATAAACCTAAGTTATATACCAATTTTCACATATTTTCCAATTTTATATAATAAATGAAAATTCTAAAGATATAGATTTTAAAAAGAGTTTATTTTCAATTATATTAAAAATGTAAATATATTATTTATTAATAATATTTTATATATTAATATATCTGTTTTTATTCATTAAATAAGATTATATTATTAAACAATAAATTTAAGGTCCATCAAAAAACATAACTATTGTAATAATGTAAAATACTATATAGAAAACATTTATTTAGATTTTAATAGTATATTTAATCAGCTTTTAGACACAGACGTGATTGTTAGTATTTTTGAATGAATTGATGAAATTCCTGCTGATTTGATTCATGAAGAAAGAAGGCCAAAATTAATGAGTGAATTTAAGCACCTAAAACATTAAAAGAATTTATCTGACTGGAAGTTACGCTTAAATAAAGAGAAATTTCCTAATTAATTTCAAGAAATTCATAATAAAATCAGACTATTTTTGAGATTATTAAATAATGGCATTGCTGCTTAAGAGAAATCAAAGTAATAATAATGTATCTGAAGGGAACAAAAAATCTTGATTTAAACTTGAAATAGTTAATTTATAAATATTTTAACACATATTTGATACATTTTTTTGTTAATTTTATAAATAAAAAATAAAGAATAATAAAAATGAATTTTCACTATTTCATTTTTTTATCAATAATTCAAATAAGCATTAGTTTTATTATATTTGCAAAGTGAAATATTATTTAAATACAATTAAAATTAATAATTAAATAAATATTAATTAATATTTTTAAATCATTTTTACCATCTTTTACTATAAATTTTAATTAATTCAAGCAAATAAGATAAACTATTATTAAGTTTCAACATATATAAATAAATGTATAGTAAATTAGGGAGAAAAAATAATGACTTATAAATTATATACTTTTATTAATAAATTCAGCTTCGTTATAATAAAACATTAAAAATTATTTACATAAAAAAACTCTTTCTTAAAATTTTATAAAAATATATAAAGTTTACCTTAGAAAAATGCTAATCTAATTATATAGAAATCTATTTATAGAGTAGCCGCTTTATAATATTTTTAATTCTATTTTTTTATATCACTACATTATCTTGCAATATTAGAATCTATATCATATGAGTATAAATAGATGAAATATTTGAATATTATAAATAATTTATTAAACCAAAATTAATTAAATATCTTTTACCAACAACTAAACCAAACAATTAAGAAATGAATACTAACCAAACCTAAGATCTAAAATTTCCCTCAATTAACAAATAAAATCAAGATCAATAACAATAGAAGAAACTCACTTCTACCAGAACTTAATAACCCATATTCAAGAAAGAAGAATCTGTTGTCAGATAATCTGTAGAAAATAGAAAATATAGAGCCGATTGGGATTCTTCTAATACAGGAACTAATCTCAAATCTCCTAAGGATACTATTTAAGGGACAAAGTTTAAAGTCAGATATTATTTGTAATTAAATCAATCTTTTAATCAATATATTAATTAAAAAAGAAATTATACAATGAGTAATTAGTTAATTTACCCTAAATACTTAGCCAAGAACCTCAAACAAATTACCAGAACTCAATCTTAAAACAAGTGTCTAACATAATTCAGATAACATACTTAAATCAGCATTATCAAACAGTTCACTGCCCTCCATCTCCTCCAATAATAAAATCATAAGTAAGTAGTTATATAAGCTAGAAACTTCTTCTTACATATCTAAAAAACAAAAATTAAGTTCAATCAAAAGAGGTCGAAATTCAACATAAATTATTAGTCAAAGTGATTAAACAATTGCAAGCAACTATGAAATAGCGTCAGTTAATAATTAAGAACTAACATTTAGACCTCCAATAAAATAAGAAAGACTGTAAGTTGAAAGCAATCAAAACCTCAAAACCCCGTCAATAGTTTGATTGAATTTTAACTGATAAAATGCTGCATTTAACTCATATTTTATTAGGGTTTTAATAGGGTTAATGAAGGGATTTATAGTTTAAATCTTAGTATTTTAATCTAGCAAATGCAAGATTTGGTGATTTTTTTATAACAAGTATAGTAATTTATTGTTTAGTTGAGTAATGGATATGATAATAATTGTAATGATAAACTCAAACCTTTTTTAAATTACACATCTATTACAAGTCTGGTTAAAAAATGTCCACCTACTGTTAGGTCTAATTGTCTATTAAAAATTTAATGAGATAGTATTTTAATTCTAAGTCTAGGAGATCATATAAATTAGCATCATAAAATTTATTATATTGTTACTGATAAGATAATTAAATACTGGGTTTATTTATCAATAATTGAGATATATTTAATCGCCAGTTCCTGAGCTTCCAATCTCTGCATAATCCAAAAATTACTATTAAAAAAATTTTAAGTTTTTTTACAATAAGACAATGATTGCCTTTAATGTCGAACTCTATAGGAAAATAGAGTGGTAAGTGTCTCAGACCCCCACTATAATTATAGTAAAAAAATAAAAACATTAATTATTTTACTAACCAAATTTGGGTAAAAAATCACGAATTTAATAATTAAAAATCATTTTGGAAACACTATAAGGTAATAAGATTTTGAAAAATATATTAATTTATCATAAAATTACTTGGATTTATAGTTACTTTAATCATGATTTTTTGTGATTTTTTTCTCCAATAACTTTCACTTTTTATTTTTTAATTTCATTTGTACAACATATTCTGATATTTGGAGTGAAATAACATTGTCATTCATAAGTAAAGTGATTATTTTCTATATTATTACTTAATTCTATTTTGAATAGACTCCAAGTTTCTCTACAAATGAAATTATAAGATAAAAAGTGAAAGTTATTGGAGAAAATAAATCACAAAAAAATCAATTATTAAAGCAACAATAAATACAAGTAATTTTATGATAAATCAATACATTTTTCAAAGTCTTATTACCTTAGAGTGTTTTCAAAAACATTTTTAATTATTAAATTCGTGATTTTTTACCCAAATTTGGTTGGTAAGTTAATTAATTTTTTTTATTTTTACTATAATAATAGTGGAAAGTGTGAGGCACGTACCCCCGAAAAATATAAACTATATATTCGATTGAAATGCAGTGAATTTAAAAGCAAAATATAAGTTTATAAATGCAGATTAAAATGTGTAAACATTAAATACCTTTGTATCTAGGTTTTAGTCTAAGAAATATGGCAACTTAATAGAATAAGATTAAAAGGTTGAGGTTAGACTCATAATAAACTTGATGGGACAAGTTAAGATATGGAACTCTAGATTAATGGTATTATTTAGTTAAATATATACTCAATAATACCTAAAGCTTAGGAATGATAGATATAAAGGAAGATGAAAAATAAACCATAATAACTGTATTTTATTTACAATAACCCTTTGTTTAATGGAATTAAATATATTGGGAGTTATTTAAAATCCACTCAATAAACTTGTACGTTATCATTTTATGCATAATTTGAAGATAAAAAAAGCAAAATTTATTTAAAAAATAGATGAATCCTGTATGAATTAGGAATTTTTGTGATTATAAATAAATTTTAGTATTAAACGAATGAAAAAAGTTCACATATTAAATTAGATTATATTGGATTTGGCTTTTCGTTCTTTACTTCTTCTTAGGCTTGCTTAGCCATTGTTTCTTCTATTATTGACTGCTCCTAAATCTATATGAATCTCATTAGTCATTTATATCTTTGAATAAGACTTCGTCTCAATATTTAATTAACCGCTCTTTCATCAAGTATATAGCAGCACTAAGGATTTCTATAAAAATAAGAATATTGAGATTACGAGAGGCAAATGGATGCTTCTGCATCTCCAAAAGCTAGGTAACACTTATTTTAATTTCCTGCTTCTCTTTTTATTGAAAGATATGCTGTAGCAATTGTTTTGGGGTTTATTAGAAAACTTCATTTTTGTATTTAGATGTCAGATTTCCAATAGTAATAAAGAGGAAGTCTTTCTGCCAGATTTCTGAAATTTTAATAAATTCTATCATTCTAATTATACTACTTTTAAATTTTTACTTTTCTGTAAGTAAAGCTTTAAAAATTATATTTCATTTCCTCCTCTTTCTAAACTTTTTAAATAATTTAAATTATATATTTCTATTCTTTGTGTAGTTAATTCTTACGACTATATACAGAGATATCCTAGAAGTAAATCTTGGTAAAATATGATAAAAATTATGCCAAACTAATTCTAAAATTCACAGATTGACTTCTTTTATCCAAATATCTCAATTAATTAACTCCTAATAATATATTGTTAAATTAGGAGATCCTCTAAATTAAGTTCAAAATTTATTAAAAATTAATTATTTTTAGATTTAAGTAATTTAGTAGCATGTTTGATTAAAAGAGTCCGAAAGAGAAGCAAAACTTCTTATTATTAATTATTTACTTAATTGCAAAATATAAATAAGGAAATATTGCAAACTTAACTATCATCTATCCAACTAACTATAATATAAACATTAAAACCTCATTTTAGAAAGATAAAATTCAGAGAACTGCTACATGAATGTTTTTTAAATACTTAAAAGAAACTCGTTTGTTATTAAAATTAAAATTATTTAAACATTATACCCTTAAATAAACCTTATTAAAACCCAGATAAAATATTCAGTAATAGTCATTTTTATCAATTAAAAATTCTATTTAACTGCTCATGGGGTTATGGGGTTTTGAATGCATTTAACATGGAGAATTTTTAGCAAAATACTGAATAAATTAGCCTTTTTAACAAAATAAGTAAAGAAATTAAATGGGTGATAAAATAAATTTAAACAAAATAAATAAATTGAAAAAAATTAATAATTATAAAGTTTCTAGATATATTATATTTTTACTTAATTTAAATATCCTAAAATTGACAGTATTTCTAACTCACAATAAAATCTCAAAAATCTATTTTTATAGTTAAACCAATTATGTTCTGATAAAATATTGACAATCAATGACTAAATTAAGAGCTGCGTTATTTCAAAACTTGAATTTATTTCTACTCCATTTATTATCTTGTATGAAAATTTTATAATTTTTTAAATAATAATGGATATTTCAAAATACTAAATGGGCCGCTAAAAATAAAAAAAAGATTAAAACATGATATTAAAAGGAAATTTCAAATTTATATGTATTTTAATTTGATTTATTATAAATAGATTATGCTAAACGAATACTATAATTTCTGAAGAATATAGTTTTATAATAGCATAAAAAAATTCTTATAAACAAAATTAAAGCAAAATACAAAAAAGAGAATTTCTAAATAAAAGGCATTCTGTTAATGTATTATCACTATAATCAAGAAAAGTAAAAATTATATGCGAAATATATTTTTAAAAGCCTTAATTTTCTTTGTACAAACAATTGTAAATTTCATATAAATTTATATAGAATTAAATATATAAGTTTATGTCCCTATATTTTAATAGGGCAGATTTTAATTTTTTAAAAATAATAAAAGAAACTAATAAGATTTTTTAACTTATTGATTCAAGGATATCTATAAATTTAATAAAGAGAATAGTATGCAAATTAAATTACATGTAAATCTAAATTTGCTGTTTATAAAGTTATTTTTACTTTAATTTACTTTTTAATTTGAAAATATTTATCTTAAAATCTAAATTTTAATATAAACTATAATCAAATTAATTATTCAATAAATGGCAATAATTTACTTATTAGATATTAGGAGTTTTGATTGAATTTAAGGGACTCCATACGTAAGTCAAATAGTTTAATGATCCGAAAATTGATAACTAATTGAATATGACTCCTTAACTTGATTTGGAAAAAAAAATCTTCATATATTATAAAAAATGGCTAAAATATCAACTCTACTGTAAACATTTAAATCCTTAAATAAATGAATTTCTTCATATTTTATTATTCAATATGTCTTGTATATAATATTATAAATAATATTATAATATATTATGTATAAATAAGTTTTTATTTAAGAGGTTTATTAATTAAGGGGAAATTATTTAATTTTTAATTAATTTTATTATTTAATATTAAGACTACTCTACTGCTTTCCCACTATTAAACTTCCTTTGCTATATAATAATATTTCCTGAGAAATAATTTTATTCGTAAATTTGAATGAAAATTATTGATGCAAAGTTTGATTTTATATATCAAAGATATTAAATATAGAAGCAAAGAATTGTAAAATAATTTAATATTAAGTGGTGTATCAAATAATTTTGTAGTATTTATTAACGTTGGTAATTTCAAAACAAAATATAATAAAAATGCTATGAGAAATCATTTATATCGTATTTTGGGGGGAGACACTTGGATTAAGTAGTGAATAGGACGTTTTGACAATATCGAATTATTTATTAAATCTTTCTTTTTTATTCTATTAATCTTAAATATAAAGAAGAAAATAATTAAATACAACTCACTTTAAACAATGAGTAGAACATTGTAAACAATTACAAAATAGAGAATATTAATCTAGATTTTAGTTATTTTTTTAATTAGCTGCTTGATTTATAACTACAAAATGTTGATCACTAAAGAAAACGAAATTAAGAAATAATTATTAACAAGGATAGGCTCCCAAAATCAGACAAAAACTTTACTTTTAGCGATAAACAAGAACATGAACATTAACAATTAAAAGACTACAAGCTTCTACTAAGTCAAGAAAAATTCCCAGATTTTTATAAGGCTGTAAATGATTAGATTTAATTGTATATGGAAATTTTACAAAAAGGTCTTTATAACCCCAAAACACCTTAATGACATGCCTTAATAAAATAATTAGTAAAAATATTTTAAACAATTAAAAACAAGTTAATTGAAAATGATGAAATCAAAGAAGAATGATACCATTAGATAGGTATAAATGTAAATAATTTGAAATTAAAAAGTCTTTAATAAAAATTTTTTTTCGATAATTTAATCATATAACTAATGAAATAAGTATCTATAATTTATGCAATTAAGTCTATGCTATATATAATAAATGATAAGTATCTGATATTATGAAAAGATAACTACAATAATTTAATTAATAAATGTCTATAAATTCAATATAATAGATTATATACTTATTGTTATGTTAATTTAGAAACATCAAATATGTTTTAATAAACCTAATGTTCATTATAAATATTTATCAAAATTATTATTATAAAATATCATCATTATATAAAAGACACTCATTAATTCTTTCTTTAAATCTTAAAAGTATAATTAATTATTTAAATAACTAGCAAATTAATCTTAAAATTTATAGTAAGTAAAAACATAATAAATTTCTATAATCTTTTACTAACTTATTATTAGCGCATTTAACCTATTTATTAACTCACTTGCCAAACAATGTCTTATAGTCCTCAAAGAATTTATCAATGTCCTTGGTCTATCTCCTATAGAGTATTCTGCTAATCATTTCTTTGTTTCTCTGCACATCAGTGTCAATGGATTTAAACAGTCCAATCAGCATTTAATCGTCTTCCCTCATGTATTGCAAGAATCTGAAAATTGCTTCACTTTGCTGTTCACATACTAACTTACTCAATCCCACTTCTCGACCCTAAAAATAGAAATAATGTTAAAAATTATTAGCAATGATGGCGATTGTCCCTTACATCTTTGTCCTTGGGGCAGAAGAAATTTATTATCTCTCTGATATCTTATTGCAAGATAATTGGGTTTTTGAAGAAATCATCTGATTGCACTCCTAGTTGAGCACCTAGAGAAGAGAGCAACATCAGGTATCTTAATAGAGCTATAAATATATAATTAATGAGGGGTTTATGTAATATACCATCTACTAGAGTTTAATCTAATATAAAATATATTTAAGTTGTTCTATAAGTATCATTGATAAAATGAACTAATTTAAATTTAAACTGCTATCTTAATTATAAATTATGATTAAATGCAGACACTAGAGCATCTCTTTGAAGTATCTAGCAGGTGTCTTTTAGAAAACAGTCCTCATGTAGTTATTAAGATGCTGGAGTTAATATCTCAAGATAATCATATCTTGACCTCTCCCAATGTATAGGTTAAAGAACAAAACGTCGTTGAAGTCTATAAATACCATCTTATTTGCAACATACTTAGTCACTTCCTGTAAATAAAATCATAAGTAAAACAATGATAAAACAAGACAATTATTAAGTGCTTACTCTTGCAGTGTCAAAAAGCATCTCTTCAGCAGACTTAAACAAAGTGTTTTCATATTGCTCATCTACTTTCGGGTGAGTTAAAGAAAAGAATCTTATTTTCATATCCTCAAGTCTCTCGTAAATATAGTCTACGTTAGCCAATCTGGTTAGAAGCTTTTACAGAGAAATCGTTTGGTCGTTGCATGATGCTAAATCAACCCAGTCTAAGTTAATTTCATTGATTAAATGTATGATATAGTATAAGCAATTTTGAAATGTGTACTATGAGATTTTATTTTATTACTTACTTTTGTTTCCCATTCCTACGAGTTTATTGAACATATCTGGTGTATACTCAATAATATTGGCTTTCTTTGAAATAGTAAATTACCCTTGCTTCTTTCCCTCTAAATAAAAAAAAGGTAATTTTTAATTTATTTGACTTACTTCTACTCATAAGATTTAGGGGAGGGAGCACATCAGATGGTTTATATTAACTAGTATTATCTAATCCTTTCATAAGCTCATTACAATACTCAAAAATACAGTCATGTATCATAACCTAGATGCATTTCGACCATCTTAAGAAGATTTCTTTACCCAAAAACTCGTATAAATTCTCTATGTTTTCATTCAGAACATAGAATACATTGACCACTGATTCACTGAAATTTACACTCTAACAAATGTTTATATAAGAATTGGATAATTAAGTAGTATCAAAGTGTAAAAAATATGAACGATTAGTTACCTCGGTGGAAGGAGACCAATTTTCAAATTGTATAGTTTTTGAAACTAATTCGCGGATGTTCACTAATTTGAGCTATAGCCATGATTCTAATTTTGGTCTGATAACGTTCAATTTATATATTGATATGTTTTTTATTAAATAAAAAAATTCGAATTTTAATAAAAAAACTATTTTCATTTGCTAATAAATAATATTAAATGTCTTTCTCCTTGATACACTATCGAAATTTTAAAGGCTCTAAATAATCTTTCCAACCACTTAATGAGGATCCTTATCAAAATCCATATCCTCTAACTTCAAAGCCAAATCCTCCTCTATAATTTAGGACATTTTCTACCCAAAATAGAAAATGGCATTCTCATAATTCTTCTCCTCCTTGACACCTGTTTGATTTTAACTATTGCTCCAGCTTTTAACCTCGTTTTTATTTGAATTTTAAATGAGCAAATGTGAATCCCATACTTTATTATAGTTTACCTCTTCCTTCTATAGTTCCACTGTGAACTTGTTAATGACTTCAATGATACTAGTTTTGCTCACTGCGTTATGCGCCATTTAGCTCTTTCTACTTACTTGATTTGTTGATAGAGCGAAGGGCAACTCGAAACCCTCAGATTCAATAGTCAACTTAGCTCTTCTTTCACCTGCTTTAATCAGAATGTCCTGTTTTAGACGTTCTTGGAAAGAACCATCAGAAATGAACACGAAACTTTGTCTAAAACACAGGCTTGTAAAATCGAGGATTAAACGTAATTTGTTATAGCATTCACCAAAGTTTGTATCGTAGTTCTCAAGTATCTTGAATATAATGTTGTTATATAGGAAAGCTTAACATGAGTTTATCGGATTATTTTAATGACAATTTGATACTAAATTCTATGTATAAACTATAGATCCTTGCAGATATCGCTCATAAGCCAGCAATTATTAACAACACTGAGTAATTTAGCAGGCTCCTTATCTTTACTGCTAAAGAAGTTCAACGGCTCCTCGATATTTTTCTCCTTAACCAGCTCTACTGAGATAGTTCTCTGATTAAGAGATGAGGGATGCTCCTTGCTAATTTTCTAAATCAAGTACTTCATGGAGTACAAGCTCTTGTTCTAGAGTTCACTGAACTCTGAGAAATTGTGATTGATCTAGTCTCTCAAGTTCTCATTGAAAATATGCCTCATTAATTGCATTAACTAGTGAGATTACTTCACACCCAGGATTTTCTCAGAGAATCAAAACCCCAAAACCCCTTAGTGAGGTTTATAAGTGCTTTGATTTGTAGGGTATAGTTGTGGTCTTATTGGGGTTAGTAGAGAAATTAGGCCAATTTACAAAATGAGAAATAGAAATTAGCGAAATTTAGGGTCGATATTTGATGAGTAATATTTAGATTTACTGCTTAAGCTTAGGTATGGTACGTGTATTAATATAGACTAAGCCAAACCTGTACTAAATTATGCAGCTATAGCAAAGTTATGACGCAAGAGTGCCTCAACTGTTAGGTATCACTGCTTGCTAGCTGTTTAGCATTTTAATTCTGGTTGTTGAACGCATC
>ARYC01010096.1:0-12510 GCA_000711775.1 Oxytricha trifallax | reverse complement strand
CTTTTAGAAGCAGGTCAATCAATGCTCAACTTTGACTCCACTAAAAAGCCTGAAATCATTTATGTTGAGAGGGAGGTAGAGCTAAGAGCTCTTCAATTTGAAGCAGAGGTTTTTATCATAGAAGTATTTAACCAGAGGGAGAGTGCAGAGACAGGGGTTTAAACTTAAATTGATTATGTTGAGGAGCTAAAAGAACAGCAACCAAATCGAAAAGATAAAAACATATTAATGTGAAGACTGCTAGAATCATTTCTCAACTGAACAAAGCTTGAAGAGACACCTTAAAGTGGTCCACTCTAGCAAAGCCAAGATCTATTTCAAGCATGAAAAGGTAGATGGTAGGTATTAGTGTACGATATGCATGAAATCATATACTCACTCAGCTAAAGTTAAAAGGCATATGCAAAAGCATCTCCTCAGTGAGTTCTTGATTGAAGATTAAGAGACTAAAAAACTAGTGCCAGCTAAAAGAAAATCTAATACTCTTGAGTCATAATGAGAGCAGCAAGAGAGACTCAAGAGACAGAAGCGATATGAATCGATGAACTAGTCAGCAGGTAATACAATTTTAGCATGCTTCTAAGTGAAGGCTATGAATATACCTGCATTAAATGCAGTTGATCTCAGCACTTGTATTGAAAACTACTTGAATATAAACGTGCCTGCAAAAGCAAAGCTCATAATAGTTGATGATTATGCATACAAGGTGTATCCATTCAGTTATCTTATTAAGAACCAACAGTATTAGAACGAGTTTGCAAATGAATGCATAATACTTAGAGAGGCCTAAAGAAAAGACTGCAAGAATTTGCTTAAGCTAAATGGAGTTATTTTAAGTTATGGTTTCATCGCATTAAGGCTAAAGAAATATGAGATGACTCTGAGAGACTACCTCTATCACAATAGATATCCTGATGATTTAAACGATATACTCTCAGATATGATCCAGGGTGTTAAGGAGTTGCATGAACTTGGATATGTTCATAGAGATTTGAAGCCTGAAAACTTTATGCTAAATCTCTGCCCTTTAGTAGTAGTGGTTATCGATTTTTCAATAGAGCTTTAAGATAGGAGATTGTCACTTTAGCACAGGTACTTGGTACTCCAGATTACATCCCAATAAGAGAGAAGTGGACTAATGGTTCTGCTTAATGGGATGTGTTAGCAGTAGCAGCAATAATATTAGAATGTGACATGGAATGTATGTCTTACTTTGGTACAAGCATGAAAAATAATCAATAAGTTTGGCTCAGAAAAAACATATAAAGTAAGAAGATGTCTGCTAAGAAATTAAAAGCATAGTAGAAATGATAGTCGTGAGAGCTCCTAACTATCCTCGGTAAACATTAGATGACATACTTGACCCACTTGAGAGAGCAAGGTTCAAAAAGATATATAATAAAGACAAGCAAATAAAATTTGTATGATTTAAGTAAACTAAAATTCATTAAATATTCATTAAATTAAAATAAAACCTGCATTTTTTTTACTAACCCCAACTATACCCTACTAATCAAAGAACTTGTAAACCTCATTAAGGGGTTTTGGGGTTTTGACTGTCTGACTCTGAAAAAAATGAAAAAACATTATGAAATTCAAGGAATTTATTTAAAAATCAAATTGAATTTGAAAAATCTTAAATGTAAAATTATTCAATTTTAGTTTTCAATTGTAATATAAGAATCATCTTACTTCCTCACATTTTCTAACAGTTTATCAATAATAATTATAATTTATATTGAATTATAATGAATAATTAAAATAGTTATATCCGGGCCTCAATTTCTAAGACTTTATCTTGAAACATTTGAGCCTCTTCTTAAGGGTCTATATAAACTTCGAACATTCGCATTTATGCATCTAGTTAACCCCTCAAATCCAAGTGAGATACTGGCTCTAAACCGTATAAATTAATTAATATATATTTAAAAAAAATAAAACATAATTTCAAAGGAAGTTTATATAATAAAATAAATTACAATATATAATAATATTATTTTTTATTGTATTTGTAAGCTATTTCTGGATCAATATAGTATGTCTTATCAATTGGATAATCGACACTACATCTGCTCATATATTATAATTATTATATATTTGTAAATTAATATAAATTTTAATGATATAAGTATTACTAATATATGAAATATTGAGGGATATCTCTGATTTCAGGAGGCAAAGCGTAAAATAAATAAAATCAAAAATATAAATTAATTATTTATTTCGCATACATTTAGAACTTATCTTCATTTGCTTTAGTATAATTGTCTTATTCATAATTGATATCTAATAACACTTATTCGTTATTTATAATTATGTTACCCTCTTTCTGTTTTATTTAAGCCTATATTTCTTTATTTATTGGTGATACAGATTTTAAAGCAAATCAAATAAATTTAAAGAAATGTGAATGATTTTATAAAAAACAATTGAATTTTAAAGTCTTATTTTTAAATGGGATCAAAATACATTTTGAAATTAAACACTTGATTTTAAAGCGTATAATAATGTTTGAGATATTACAAACTACAATATTTATCAATTATTATATCTGTGGTAGTCACTCTCCTCCGCTTCTCTATGATTGTAAATCTATACTTTTGATTCTGGTCCACCATTTTGAGCGACTTTTATACGATTCATAATCTCCTTCAATTCCTATTGATCCAAATATATTTTTAATTGTAAATTTGTCATACGAGTAGTGTCAACTACCAGATTATCAATTCTTTCTTATCTTTGTTGATCCAGTCTCCTTTAAATCAATCTCCATTTTTTGTAGTTTATAATTACACATATATTAAAAAAAAGATTTATTTTGAATTAATTTATTATTATAGGTAACGCTTGTAAAGCCCAATACTTAGAAGTACCAAGCCAAAAAGCACAACTTAAATAATTACGAACAATAACATCGCTAGCATCTCTTAAAACGAGAATAACATTAGATTTAGTCCAAACCTTATGAATTTATTGAATTTGTTTATTTATTTTTATGTCATTTCTAATTCATATAAATATAATATCATGATTTATGATCTGCAAAAAAACTAATACTTTATAATTTTTCCTAATTTTCTCTTTAAAAGTTCTTTAATGTAATATATATTTTGTGTAAATTATAAATAGATAAATTAACTGCAAAATTAAAAACAATTATAATTCTCACATTATAAGAATATCTCCTCCAAATCCTCATTTCACAAATAATATAAGTAAAAATGAATAAATCAGCATACAAAGCCATTCATATAAATTTAAATCATGATTAATAGAATTAAGTAGCTATTTTATTATTTAAATTGCGAAATATTCCAAAAATTGTTCTTGAAATTTTCTAAATGCAGGCATGAACTGTATAACTTTAATGTCGAAAAATATTCTCTTTAAATCTATATAAATTTAAAGTATTTTTATATTATACACTTTTAATCATATTGAAATATTAAGCAAATGACAGTTATCAATGCTTTCATTGCTAAATGAAGTATACAAAAGACTTTTGATCTCTATGAAGTATGGGTACTCCACTTATTTTTGCAAAGCCAGCAAAACTCGTACTTGCATTTATAGCAAGTCATGTGAACGCAACCACCGTTCTTTTAAATGTAAATTCCGCAATTTGGACATGTCTTCTCGAAAAATAAATTCAAATATTAAAACTCTTTAGTTTGGTAAATTTACTTGAAAATGAACAAATATTGATAGATTATAAATAAGTGATGCATTTGGGATAATAAGTATTGATGACAGTATCTGGTTTGTTTACAGGTTATTTTTAACTTATCACAGTTACTCATAGTTGACAGATCTCTCCATACTTTGAAATAAACATTATTATATTTATAGTGATCTCTCCAAGTATATGCACATTTTTCACAAACAAAATTGTCTGTGCATTATTTTTTATCTTTAAATCCTCCATACACTAACTCGTTTTTTTTAATTATTAAAACTTAATTCCCAAATTGAATTAAATTTTTATATTTCATACACACAATCCTTGCAGGCAATATTTGAAATCTTTGTTTTGAATTTTAAATCTTTCAAAGAGTGTAGACTCAAGCTATTTATAAGCTTCTTAAAAGTTAAGACCTTCCTCTGCGCTTGAATATTAAATAAAGACATTAATGCCTAAATTAATTTAAAAAAATTTGTCAGTGTAGCATTAATAGGGAACATAAAATATCAAAATCAGGTTAAGATTATCTTAAAAAATTAAATTAAAAAAAGTATGTATTGAGATAAAGTAAAACTTTATTAAATTTTAGCCACTTTTTTACTGTTTTTATTCCTATTAAAAAATTTTAAAAATCTTAATTGAACTGTGTTATTACTTACGATTCATATTTAATCATAATTTAACTGATTTAATCTCAATTATTTTGAAATCCTATTATTTGATAATAATGAGAACCTTTGTTTTAAGCATTGTAAGATTAGAATGTCAAAAGATGATTCAGTGTTTGCTCAAAATTAATTTTCTTACCACAAGTAATAAAAAAGAATATAAAAATCTTATCCATAAATTTAAGAAAAGTATTTAGAGGACATTTTATTACAATCACATCTGCTTGTAAGTAAATCTAATAATTTTATTTCTTGAATTAAAATAGTTTATATTTCTTAAGTTTATTGAGTAGTTGTTTCTTATAGATATCCCAGCATACAGTAATTGCAGATCTTATTTTAACTACTGGTTGATAAACAGGTAGTACAATCAAAAGCACGGGATTCTTTTATGTCATAGTAGCATACTTGGCATAGAAATGTTTCTTCAATTAATTTTAATAAAGTGATTTATGCATTAAAAAACTACTAATTAAATCCTCATCGATCTATACAAAAATTAATATTTAGAAATTAATTATATTTAAAGTTTAAAGTAAATTCTTTTTTTAGCATATTAAAATTATTTCTTCTTGAGAGCTTGGCAAATTAAAGATTGCTTAACTTGAATCTAATCACCTTCTTAATTAATTAAACGTTTCATCTCCATTCCAGAAGCACCATCTGTTTCTTAAAAATAAATGTTACTTTACTTAGCTTTTATTTATATACAAATTATTCTAAATGAAACAAAATCTTCAATTTTATCAAATTCAAAATAAATTAAGAAATTCATTTAATTAAGAGCATCGTTATCAGATCTATTCGTATTTTACTATTCCAAATCTACATCTATAAATTTTTTCTCTTTCATTTACAAAAGTTCAGCCTCTTTGGCTTAAATCTATTAAATTTCTTGGAAATGCGTTGATTGAACTTTACATCGAAAATTCTTCTTTAGCTAAATTATCTTCTACTCTTCTAATTCATTGGAATGTTGATTAGTTAAGTATTATTGTTATGAATTATAGTTATTTTAGTCTACTTAGGGATTGTCTTGCAGCTGTTTTAAGCCAGATTTAATTAATAAATATATTCAAATTCCTCGTCCACAAGCATTGAATTATCTTCAATTAATTACATAAAACCTGGTTATTTAGATTCTTCCTTTTTATCAAATAATATAAATAGTACTTATGATATTATAAATTAAAATATAATTAAGTTTAAATCAGTCTCGGAGCTCATTTTTATTAAATATCACAAATTTATAAATAAAACTAGAAAATGGAAATAAATAAGCAGATAATATGTTAAAAACATTATTATCTGACTCTGAAAAAATGAGATAATTCATATATCATGTATTTATTTGTCAGATTTATCAATTTATTTTGGAGATATTTTTCAAACATTAGAATAAATAGTAAAATTTAATATATAGATTAAATTGAATTGATAATTCTAACGAAAAATTCATAAGTATAGTTCATATTATATTATTATATTTTAATAATATATTAACAAATAACTTATTTTTAAAAATTTTGGACTTGTAAAGCCTAATTTGCAAAATAATTATCAAATATATAGATTTTAATAATTAATTTTCCTAATTTGTTAGTATTTCTGTTTTTTGATAGTAAAAAATAATTCTAAATTAAAACTTTTAATTAGTGAAAATTAATATTACTCTTTTAGATATTAATCTTAATATTTTTTTACTTTCACTTTACTAATCCATGAAACAAGTATTGATCTCAATAATTTAAAGTTTCTCTTCTTTTTTTGCTCGTTATTATATTAAGTCTTATTAATAAACAACTTCATCGGATTAAACTTTTACAAATCACTCCTTTTGTTAACTTAAATTTAATAAAATTATAAATGATTACCAAAATTTAAAAAAATATATTTTAATATTTTTAAAAATCAAAGTAAAAAAAATTCTTTGTCTATCTGATAGATTTTTATTAAAAAATAATATAGGTAAATTTTGCATTATCTTTCATTAAGCAAACTTACAAAGTTTTTAATTTTTTTAAATATAATCAATAAATATCTTTAACTCAATAATATTCATCAAAAAAATATATTATTTGATCTTAGTATAAACTTCAATATAATTATCTTAAAATGAAAATTTGATTAGTTAAATTTAACATTGTCATTAAACAGATAAATTAAAAGTCATTAATATTAATACTAATTTCTGCGTGTAATTTAAAAAAGGAAAAAGATGATAAAAATATGTATGATATTAGGCTAAAGTACTCAAGTAATACAATTTAAATTCATAATTAAAAAGATTTATATTTAACATTCGCTATCACAGAAAAAATTAAAAAAATTTTAAATTAGTTATAATACTAATAATCCCTGTCCTCTTCTTCTCAATGATTAATTATTTTAACACTTGCCCCTGGTCCCTCCCTTTAAGAAATTTAAATTATATCTATAATATCTTTCATTTCTTGCTACTGCAAATAAATTTTTAGTTATAAATCAGTCATATGTGTAGGATTTTATCTTTATTTAAGTTTTTATTGTAATTTTTTCCAAGCCTTATATCTTATAATTATGAATTAAAGTCAATAATTTAATTACTTTATATTATATATTATATGTAACGTTCATTTAGTCCAACGCATAATAATATCAAGATAAATGTAACGATTTAAGCAATCACTATTTAAAGCATAAATAACAGCTATTGATACGAAAATATCATAAAAAGCGATTCATATCTAACGAATTATATATATTTTATTTGAAATAATTTATTATGAACTAGAGCAATACCAAAAAGAGTATTATCATTATTTTTTTGCATGTATTTTAGTAACTTGTTCTTTCATATTTATTATAAATTATTATTAAAATGATTATTAATAGTAGAATACTTTTAAAATTAAAAACCCACAATACTTTTACTTTGTTTGATTAAATTTTCAAAGAATAAAAGAAATTAAGCCTTAAAAATCCTTTAAATTTTTAAAGTAACATATTTCTAATCTTATCAATAGATAAAACTTATTTACTAGCATTATTTTCAACTTGCATAGTGTCATTTTCTCTTTCAAAATGTTTATGTTTCATCAATAATTTTACTAAAAAACTTGCTTAAATTTTTCTCGACTATCATTTAATCAAACAAGTATAAAAAGATTTAAGCGGAAAAAAATCAACAAGCATTCAAAGAAAGGTGGCAAGTGTATTTGAGAAAAACTTAACTTATGAGGCTAAAGATTTAGAGACTTTAGCATTTAACCCTACTTTTGTGAGAAACATTATAAACTCGATAAAATAAATATTTAATACATAAAATCGTGCATAAATCTTATTAAACCTTCAAACAATATATGATATTATCCTCCTATATCAATCAAACAAATAAAAACGGGGGGTTTAAATGTTAGCAATTTTAATATATGCTGTATATTTAGCATCAAAATGGACTAATAGGCAGATCTCAAATTATAAGAATGTATATAAGAATAAATCAGCGTAAAGAAGCATTAAAATTAATACATTAAAAACCCTAAAATCCCTTAATAAGACGTTTACTGTTTTTTATTTTAGGTATAGTTTAGTTAATATTTGGCTTATTTATATTATTTTTTGTGGAATTTTTCCCTTTAAATTGAATTTATATGTTTTATAAATTGAGATTTGAAATCTTAAAGTAGAAATTTCAAAAAACAAACAAACATGTGTTTTTACTAAAATTTATATTGCAATCAATTTTATCTAATCATGATGATATAATTATCGACATTTTGGTGACAAATATTGCTTATAGAACATATATTTATGATATTGAGTTTATTAACATTTATATATAAATGACGGATTAGAATCAATCTAAATTATTGAATTTCAAATATTTATTTATAGGGATTTTAAATTATTTTATTTACAATTCCTATGACCTCAATCAATTTCAATTGTAAATTTTGTATTTCAGGTGCGACTTAAATTATCTTAAAATCAAAAAATAAGTATATAAAATTACTAATTAAGAAATTTAAATTAAAATTACTAAATATCTAATGATTTATTATTTTAATTAAAATAAGAAACAAACCACATAAATAAACAGTTTCATTATCTTTTTAATGCCACATACTTTCAAAAATAGGCTAAAGTAATGCTCAAATGATTTAATGTTGCAGATCCAGCAAAATGAATATTTACAATAAGCGCAGCATAAATGCTTGCAACTCCAATCTTTTTATTAATAAGCTGTGCAATTATTACATATCTTCCAACCACCAGATAACTATAATAATATATCATTTGTAAAAATATAAGAGTTTTTAATCATAACTATATAATTATATATAAAATTTAAATAAGTTATTAATCTCAAAGAGTAAGCTCTGATACAATTAATCGCATTTCAATTTTAATCTACTAAAAATTGAAAGGTCTAAAAAAGAAATTAATTATTTATAAAGCTCACTCCAAGTATATTAACATTTTTCACATATAAAATTGTCAGTGCAAAGTCTATTTTCTTGATATCCACCATACATTTTAAAAATCTAAAAGCTTAAAATTGAAAATTCACATTTAATTAAAAAGATTAAAATTTATTTTAGATTATTAATTAATTTATACACACAATCTTTAGCAGGGCAATATTTGAAATCATTACTATGAATTTTAAATCGATCAAATAAAACACTCTCTAGTTGCAGATAAACTAATTGGAACTGCTGCCCATTATATCATTGTGAATATTATAGGAATATAAAAATTAAAAAAATATATAAAATTAAAAATATATTGGCTTTTATTAAGAAAAGCTTAATTTATTGCTATAAATTTTAAGATTTTTTAAATAAAAATGTTTTTTTCCACTTAAAAACAATTAATAATGAAATAAATTGAGGTATAATCATTAAATAAAAACATAGTTTTAAAAATTGTTAAACCAATTTAAATAAAAAATTATTTACACTTAAGTAATTGAAATCCTAATTTTTCGAAGCATTTTTTAATTTATTTTTTTTATCCCAATGACATGATCCTTTGTTTTCAGCATTGTAAGATTATATTGCTAAAAGTCGATTTAATATATGATCAAAATTCTTAATCTCTCCGCAAGTAATAAAAAAATATAGAAAACTCTTATTAGTTTATAATAAAAGTCTTAAGTGGACATTTGAACGATATTTCATCAGCCTGTAGATAAACCCTTAATTTATAATTGTAATCTATACTATTGCTTTTTTAATTTTGAGTTTATTTTGTAACTGTTTCTTTGAGATACCCCAGCATGCAAAAATTACATATCTTCAGGTTACTATTAGCTGCTAAATAAATTAAATTATAATACTAGACATGTTTGGCAATCAAATGCACGAGTTTCATTTATTTCAAAGTAACATGCTTGACATGTGAAAGTTTCGTCAGTTTATTAATAATAATTGCTAAACTATTTTATTTCATAATCATTAAATATAGTTTTATTTTGGAAATTAAATTAATATGTGAATAATGATACACAAAACTATTAAAAAATCAAGATTATTTTATGAATGGAATTTAATTTGCTTATAATTTTATAAATTTTTTTTTGATAAATTAAGTTTAATTGAAGCAAGTTTATTTTTAATACCAATAAAAAATGTATTAAAATAATTTTAAAGTTTATTTATAATAATATGCATAAATGTTATTAAGTGGCATGCTTAGGAAAAAGAACTTAGTTACTATCTTAACTAATCAAGCATTATTTTTCTCTTCCTGAGATATTATAATCTGTTTCTTGAATATGTGATTGATTTTAGATATCTTTTATTTTAATTAAAAAAATTATAAAATTTCAATAAAAATTTTCCTATTTATCTATTAAATTTGTTAATAACTTCATCGCTTGGTATATCAAGAATCTACATTTCCATAGTTGCAGTCAATTATCTTATTTATTGTTTGTTTAAATTTTCGATATTGATGTATTGAGTGGTTGCTTATATCTATGATCCAAGAGTGTTCTTTATAATAAAACGTGGTCTTGGAAGTATTTATAATTGTGGGTCATGAGGCTATGGCTGATAATAATAACCAGATTATTTAAATAATAATTAAAAAATTCTTAATCATAACACATTTGATCATCTTCAATATATATCACTTGACCTGGTTATTTAGATTCTTCTCTTCTATAAAACTTTAATTTTGTCATTATTTTAACTACAATAAAAATTATAGTTAAATTTAAAATTTCTAGCAGTTTCAGAATTCATATTTTGATATAATTATCACAATTTATTCTTAAACTATTACAATTAATTGATTTTTCAAAATTTTTATAAAATTTATTTTGATAACTTTAATTAAACATTGAGTAGTTTTAAACCTAGTTAATCATTTTAGCTAGTTAAAGAGTTAAGAAACAAATATATTAATATTTAATTTTTATTAGTTTGAAATATTTATATTCAGTAAAATTTTTAAATTATTGCATTTATAAATACTAAATCTATCTAAAAGTAATAATATAATTTTATAAAATATATATTTTGGGCTATACTAATTTTTTTGTTTTTCTACTATGGAGTTTACTTATTTTTCAGATTTACTTAAATAATAATTTACTTTTAATAACATAAATGTGAGTAATTAATTAATATTTACAATAAACATTACATTTTATCTAATTTTTCTTTCTAAATATAATTTAAATTGAGATTATCAAGAAAAACCATTATATTATAACTACTAACATTTAAAATAAAAATTAAAATTAATAAAATTATTTCATTACAATCTCTAATCGAACTTTATTTCTTTTTCTGAAATATGCTTAGATACTAATTTTATGAAATGAGCTTAAAGCTTGCATAGGTAATTGAAGTATATAACTACTTTATATATTTTCTTAATGTTTTAGGATATATTTAATTACTTTTATTATTTAAACAATTAAAAAGAAAACGTTGATGAAATATATGCATAATAAAATTAATCTAGCCATATTTCTCTATATACATGCCAAAAATGAATTATGAAGGATTTAAGTAACCACATCAAATACTATTTTATGTTAGTTAATATAAAATTCTATTATACAATTTTTGCTACTCTAAATTTCTTAAAATAAAATTATAAATCTTAGTACATAAAAATTGACATTATTTAGAAATTATAATTTAAACAAAAAGGAATTTTAATTTTATGATGATTGTTGTATACTATTGCATTTTTCATAGAGCAAAATGAAATTTACTTTAAATTAAACCTTCGAAATAAAAATCATGATGTTTGAATTCATTATGGTAATTTTATTAAATTATAAAAAAAATTAATAAATTAGATGATTTAAATTTGTATATGAAATCCAAAAGCATAAGAAAAATTTCACAATTTTAGTTTAATTTTTTAATATAAAATTCTGTTTATTGAATTAAAATAATCTTATTTAGAAAAACTATTAATTTAAATGTAAATTGATTATATTTAGATAGTTTTATATATTATCAAATGTAATATACCTTTAAAAATAAAAATTTCCTGTAATTGCAATAATTTATGTTAAATTTTCTTTGGTTAAATCTCAAAATCTTGCTTTTAATAATTTTTTTAAAATTAATATTTTTTAAGATAATTTATATTACTTTTTATAAACATTATAATATAATTGGATTTTATTAATATAAAAGACTTTCTTACATTTTTAAAATCTTGAAGAGTTTGCTTTATATTAAATATATAATTGATAATAAATTTAATTTAATATTACTTTATTTTCACTGATTCACTTACATAAATAAATAAAATTAGAAAATTGATATCTAACTGGAACTTATTTGATTATGGGCTAATATAATATTTTTTACACTATATTATATACTTTTTTTTCTTCTTATTGCAGGATACATTTGATTTTGGATTTATTAATGATAATTATTAAATTAAAATCTCAAAATATTGGCAGTTAACTTTCTCTAAATTTATACAATTGGTACTTGTACGATAGAAAATTTAAAATTAGCTGGAATAAAATCCATAGAACAAGATAACTTTACTTTAATTTAGCATAAAATTAATTTAAAAAAATTCTCAAAACTAAAGTCAAGATATATCTCGCTCCAGGTATTACATTCCAGCTAATTTTAAAATTACTATCGAACAAGTGCCAATTGTACAGATTTAGAGAAAGTTAACAGCCAA
>ARYC01010093.1:0-15360 GCA_000711775.1 Oxytricha trifallax | reverse complement strand
CACCAAGTATTGCATGAGTTTAAACCTTAACCTTTTAATCATATCCTTCAATGTTGCTGTACCTCTTATACCAAGACCTTGATATGAAGGTATTAAAGGTGAATACTACCTCATCAGCTTGTATGAACTTTATATTATGCTCTTAAGCCCTTTGCATTTAATCGAATATATAATTTAAATTATCCTTATAAAATGGAACATTAAAGTCAATCACTCTCTTAATGCGATTGACTGTCTTGTAAGATATCCCACTCTTTTTATATATGTTCGCTATAGATTAAGCAGAGATGTGAAGCTCAGGAAATTGGCGATGAAACATCACAGCCTCTAAGCTAGAGAGAAATGAGCCCAGTATTTAAGAGTCTTATCATTAATAAGATATTCAATATGATGCTGCTAAAATTTTAGAGGTCTTTTAGGCTTAGAATTAAGCTGCTATCTTCTTAAATTCAATGCTAATAGACAGTGAGACCTCACAGTTGCTGGAGATTTATGGAGTAGCCTTGCTATAGACGTATAATTAAGTACAGGCTTGAGTTATTCACTATATTCATCACATCCATATCGCAACTTAAACAATAAATCTATATACTGTAAGTAAGAATTTTAAATATTTACCAGAAATTATTGATTAATCAAGATTTTGATCATAGTATTATATAATAATCTTAGTAATAAATTAATTAAAACCACACTCTATCCCTAACGATGGATAGATTAGAGATAGAGTGTGATGGAGTGTTATTATAAATATTTATTCAATAATCTTTAAAATATGCCATTTCATTTTATTAAAACAACATTTTAATTTAATTTAATATCTTAACATCATTCTTCTCTAATTAATTACTCATATTTAATGAATAATTTTCAAAACTTTTTAACTTTAACAATTAAAAATATTAAATGTATAAACTAACTATATATCAATTAAATTAAAATGTTGTTTTAATAAAATGAAATGTCATATTTTAAAGATTATTGAATAAATATTTATAATAACACTCCATCACACTCTATCTCTCTCTATGTATCGTTAGGGATAGAGTGCGGTTTTAAATATTTAATAAGGAAATTTATTATATAATACTATGACTAAAATCTTGATTAATCAATCATATCTAGTAAATTTTTAAATTCTTACTCACTCACTATCATAAACTGACCCCAAACCTCGCATATACTCACTTAAATTACTGTAATTTAAACATTAAACCCCTACATAAACCCTATTAAAACCCAAATAAAGTAAGCACTAATAGTCTATTTTATCAATCAAAAACTCAATCAAACTACTGAAAGGGTTTTGGGGTTTTGATTGAGACGTTGCTAATCTACTATAAATTAAGTAAATTATTATTAACAAATATATGAATCTTTGATCCTTTTTCTCAATTATATCCGTTTTATTGCTAAAATCAACTTTTATGCCACAATATAGAAAATATTAGCAAAGAGAAAGAACAAAACTAAGGTTATAGGAACATATCTTATTTTAAAAATAAGTTAGTTAATTAGTTAGTTTTTAGCATTGACTTTTAAAATAATGTAAATATATCTCTCTTTTTTATTAATTATATATTAATATCCTAAATCGAAGAATTGATCGTAGTCAGTATCATAAGTATCAGTAAAAGCATAAAATGAATAGCACATAATAAGAAAACAAGATTCGTTAAATATTTCATGATAGTTTCTCGCTTTCGTTTAGTATGGCAATATTTTCAAAATGTAAATAATCATGAAAAGTGATTGAGTAACCATAAATTGTTATTATAGTCCTTAATACTGATCCATGAATACAATCACGATCGAATATTTATTTAATTTATAGATAGAAAATGTAACTATTAAATTATGAATAAAGAAGTCTCCTAAAGAGATAGATCGAAGAAAATAGTAAATTCCATTAGTTCTTTGGATTTAAGTCTTCTGTTAGTGTTTTAACTTGTTATTAGAGCTTTTTACTATTGTGTCTCTTTAGATATCGGTTATAAACAATTATCATGAAAATTAGAGGCGCCAAAATTGCCGAGAATGATATTATTATAGAGAAGACTGAACTCATCAAATCACCATCATTATTTTTTCCTGCAATTTTAAAAAAAATTATATCGAACTTTAATTATAATAAATCATATCCAGTATCCAAATTTAACTATTTTATTTATTATGTGAAAGAGTTTTTTACCTAATTAAGAGTAATGAAAGAACAAAGTGTAAATTCTATATAAGATTCCAGATAGAACCTTAATAGAGCATTGTAAATAAAAATCTCTTCCAATTTGGTTTTTATTTTCTGAAATCTATATTAAAAATTGTGTCTAAAAACTTCCTTACAATCCAATTTTAAATTATGTAAGTTAAAGTGTAAGAGTCATTATAAATCCCAAAGTAATCAAGACCATTATTACAAAAATTAATCCTAAGTTTTTGATAAAGTTTGTTGACTCATAACCAATTAACTCAAATTAGTCATTCTTAAATATTTATAATATTCTTAAATTGATTTACAAATTATTTAAAAATTAATAATAATTTTATTTCTGAGGGTTGTCATTAAACTCATCAAATTCAAGTTCATTATCTAGGTATTCGTCAATTGATATAAATTAAAAGCTGGATACTTAAATTATCAAAAGAAAGAATAATCTCGTGTTTCCAGGGAGTATGATATTTAATAATAATAATATATTAAACTGCTATTTAGTTCTAATAATTATATAAAAGAAACTCTATTTAATATTTATCATGGGCAGGTGAGTAATTAATTGGAAGCTATTAATCATACCCCATATTGCTTAAAGTGCTTAACTCCTAAAATGTTTTAAATTCAGAAATTTGTTACAAAAATATGTTAAGAATAAAGTTTGAATATTTATAAAAATTATAAATTTGCAAATTATTGAATTAATAGGATTTATATCTTAAATTTCATATATTAAATTTAATTTAGAAAAGAATTCTTCTTTCAAAATTAAGTTTCCTCCCAGAAATGCTTAAAAACTGATATTTGAGCCTTATGAAATAGATTTAATCGTATTAATTAACCCTAAAATATTAAAATACTAATTTATAATTACATTAGCTAAGTTATGGCTATAATTGCTTTTAAATAAATAAATCTTTCTTGACTATAGTTTGTTTACCCTTTGACATATAGAAATATAAATAAATGGAATTTATATTAAGTAAATATAAAATTTATTAATAAATTATAGTTCTGTTTGAATAAAATCCCTAAATTGTCCCAAATCTTTATTATATTTGAGAAGTGCAAAAAAAATCTTTTAATTTAAAATTTAATTAGTTTTACCAGTATTTTATACCCAAATAATAAATTTATACGAGTAATAAAAATAGATAAGTATTATATTGAGATGGATTTATTTTAACTAATAATTTGATTGAAAATTGAAATATATAAGTAATGTCACATCAATCTATACCCCCATTATATGATTAAAGTAATTTACATTCAATACTTACTTTATCATTTGATATATTATTAATATTTTCAAAACTCAATTATAGTCTCATCTAATTGTTTCTCATAGAAATAATAGTGTAGTTTACTATTGATCTTCTAGATTCTTAAATTAAATAGACTGTAAGTGAATTATTCAATCTTTCTGAATAATTTTCAGGAATTCTCATTTTTGTGTCAAATAATACGAGCACCTAGCCTTAATAATCTATTGACCTTATTTTTGCTCTTATATCTCCAATAAAAGAGTGGTTAGAAGCATATTATTGTAACATAAAAGTAGAATTATATATAAATTATATAAATTTGAAAAATTAAAACCATTAGATATCAATATATCTTAAAAATTTATAAAATTTTGAAATAATTCATCAATAAATAAATGGGAAACATAATTAACCTCATATTAAATTAAGAATTTTTAATGAAATTAATACGATAAAATAGTATAATTTAGTTTTTGCAAGTAGAAGTTTTATTGATTGAAATAATTTCCATTATAAATCAATTTTAGTAATCAAAATATTTTATTTATTTATTGAAATTAATAAGAGATATAATTTTATATATTACTCTTCATCACTTATTAGAAACTCCTATCCAATTGTGGCATTAACAGGCTGAACTATTAAATAAAATGAACTAATTGAACTGAGCTAGAATTATAAGTTATTATCAGTCAATTTAATTTATATCTAATATTCTCCACTAAAAGTCTTAGATGGTTTAAATTACATCGTATTTCCTTATACAATTGTAAAGATTTAAGCAATTCCTAAAATGTAAATATATTAAATATAAAAGAAACAATTTATGTACTTTGATATGTAATTATCACCTTAGTTGTCCACTATTGTTGGTAGTTTATAGCTATAAAATTTCTAAAATTCTGATAAATAATTATGATTACACTAAATATACAATAGATAATAAAATTAATTAATTAATTTTTATTAATTTACTTAAGTTATTACCTACCTACCTTAATTTTGATAACATGTTATATTTATATTTATAGCTTAAAGATTAACCAGCAATCATAGTTTAATTAACTAATTTCTTGACAAAAAAAGGTGGAGTATTTCCATAGTTAACTATAGATTCATAAACTATTAAAGTAAAATCAATAATTTAAATGCTAGATACTATTTCTACTATTCCAATTAATCTATAGAAAGTGTATATTAGAGTTATTTAATGTTCTCCCAAAAGCAATCTGTCATTTGTAAAAATTTATAAAATCTAATCGTTTGCTATTACTAGATATATATAAATTTTGGGGGGAACTTTCCTGCACTCGAGGAAGTTTCCTGCACTTTTTTAATTTGTATGTAAATTTAATAAAATTTTACATTAAAATATAAAATTTAGCATTTTTATGACCCTTTAATATTAAAAGTATTTTTATACATCATTTAAGTAGTTTAATAAAAAATAGTCTAATATTATATAGGTATGTTAAGAACAAGATAAATTAAAACATAATTTCAATAACTATTGGATACAATATCAAGAATTACTATGAGTACAGAGAGGACAATGTAATGGTTTAGAGATTGAAACCTAAAAATATCAGATAAAATATGTCAGAGTTGTTGGAATCTGAAGAGAGATAATGAATAATTGATTAATAAAATAAATATAGTTTTAACAATGAAATTAATTCGGAAGTTGGTTATAGTTGTTATAAAAATAATTCTAATAATAAAAAAAAAGTTTTTAAAAAAGTGCAGGAAACTTCCTTAAAATTTTTTTTTATCATAAAACGGTGCAGGAAACTTCCCCCCCCCCAAAGTTTAACTGACTTAAGTTAAGGAATATTATCTTATTAATTGATAATTTAAGGCATTTCTTCCACTTTTGAATTTTAAAATATTAAATTTTCTTATTAATAATCTAATTTATTATTAAATTAGAAAGTTAATTGCTAGGTGGTACCAACCACTTAGGACTTTCTAATAGAGCTTTCTACTACACTAAGGCCTTTCGAGGGCAGATAGGGGGTTGCTGGGCGCAACGCATGAGGGACCAGTCGGCGGGGTTCAATCTATAAGCGTACACTCTTCGAGTGAGCTGGATCCTAAGATTTCCCAGCATTAGATGAGTCTATTGGCTTGAGTTCAGTTTCCTAGGTAATAGTTAGCAGGATGAAGGTAAGCTCTGCCTTCGAAAGTGAGAAGACGAATATCATTGAAGCCAACGATAAGGATTTTTCTCCCACACCGGGTTAGGGTGCTGAAGCTACCACAGCGAAAGGATAGGGATTACGTTTCCCAGCAGCGGTGGAACCGGTAAGCGTTTTTCTCCATCTTTTCTGTTATTTAGTTGGATCTCACAAGCTCTGTCCCCAGGTACAAACTGTGGTGACATCTTGATTTTGGGATAAGACTAGGTAATAGCGAGAATGGTTTTTTCGGAGTTTTCTGCTTCATGACTGCCACGTCACGGAATTGCCACGTCAACTCACTCAGATACGTCTGCGTCACGACTAAGATTGATGGTTTGATTTTAGTATTAAACAGTGATATGTTAAATTTATTTGATTTTAATCATTAAACAATATATAAATTAAATTACTGTTTCAGTGACTAGTTAAGGGTAATCTATTTTATACAAATATTTGATTGTTATATTATAATACTAAACGCATTCTTAAAATATTTTATTAACAATTAATTTAGAGTAATATTGTTTTAAAGTAATTAATAAATGAATTATCTTGATAATTAGATTAAAAAAGTGGAACTGAAACCAATATAGGAGAAGATCCTAAAACAAAATGGATTGGACCTGTGATAGAGGGGGCTATGTATTTCACATAATAAATTATGAGGGGGGGGAGTTTCCGGGCTAGCAAAATTTTTATATATAATTTATTAAATTCTTCAAAAATGTTTATATAAATTTAGTATTTAATTTGTATTTTTTAGGGGAAATATTAAACGTCCTTTCATTTTAAAAATTTAAGTCAAGTAGATGTTGATTATTATTATTCTTAATAGCGTTATTTAGATATTTATTGGGATTTTTTATAAAAATATATTCGTTTCAACTTATATCAGAATGCAGATAAGGAAAGCCATGTTTAGCGACATAAATATTATAAAGTTCATTAGAAATTGACTAGTATATCTTAAATGTCATCTTAAATCTAATTATTAGTGCTATAAATTGTTATTAGAAAAATAACTAATGAAAAAAAATTGAGAAATAATAACTTGCCAGAAAACTTTCCTTCCATAAATTATAATAAAATATGATATAATTAAAACATCATCTTTTTCGCATATATCTATGATAGTGATGTATAATCAAATTAATTGACAAAAATATTTGATTAGAAAACATTATTAAATTTCACAGTTTGAATTTATTATTTCACAAAAATTTAATATAATATTTTAATTTAAAATAGTAAGGGTAAATCCCAAGTCTTGTAGCTTAACTTTTATCCCCTTTATAGTCTGGGTTGCGACTTCTACTATTAATTTAAAACATTTGCATAATCTTCAGCTTAATTTATTAAAATCAAGATTTATTTATATTATAATAGAATTTAATTTACAATAAAATAGGAGATTTAAATTCTATTGGAAATATGAATTATTTTATATTTATAAAATTATATTAAAATTTATTAAATATTAAAATCATTCTAATCTCAAATTAAAAATGATTAAAATTCAACTATTATTGTAGGAATACATTCGAATTTGGAAAATTAATTAAAAATAAATAAATATTAAATCATAATCGTGGCGGTTAAAGTTGACCAATTTAACCGATCTTGGGCTCATTCGATAGAGAATTCAAAATTAGCTGGACTTTATTATCGGCGGTACTATTTTATTGCATCAAGGGAGCGAGATAACTCGACTTTAATGTGAGGGTATAATTTAATGTATTTAGAGGCGTTTAATTAAAGTCGAGTTATCTCGCTTCAGGTATGCGATAAAATAGTACCGCCAATAGTAAAGTCCAGCTAATTTTGAATTCTCTATCGAATGAGCCCAAGATCGTTTAAATTGGCCAATTTAACTGCCACTAATTTGATTTAAATTTATTTATTTAATTATAATTTCCAATTTCGATTTATTCCTACATAATTATAAGTTAAAAATTTTATTAATTTATAATGAAGTATTTAATTTATTATAAGTAATCTAACCAATATACCCCCAACATTGACCCCTTAAAATTTCAAATTTCATATGGATTTTTTTATCCTGAGGCATGAATCTATATCATTAATAATATTTTCAGTTCTAAAATACTAAGATCATTATAAATTATTGATTAATTTAATTTACCACGGCCCTTGATCTTTATTTATGTATTCTTCAGTAGAAAAATATATATAGTTTTATTTGAAGACTATTTTTAAAATTATAAATCTCTCTAATTATTTTCACTTGATAAAACTTGAAATAGCAGAGAGATCAATATTTTGCTTTTTATAAAAAAATGGAAATTTATTTTTTTGAGGTGGAGAGTGGTATCTCTATTACAACAAATAAAGATTCATAATAAATTTATCTATTGTAGTTAGATTGAATATTAGCCCAATCATAATCAACATCAAGAATTGTAAACCTCCCAGATGAATTATCGCAATATTCTATGTAAACTTTAAGAACTTCAACTTGACATTAAAGTCCATAATAACAAGTAGTATTTTTATTAATGTACTCCACTTTGCTTTTCTTTGGGTAAGAAGATGTAATTTACATAGGCTTTTTTATAAGATTTATACTAAAAAATTAATATATAGAATTTTAATATTTAAATAGGCTAGTCTGGGTAGTGAATTTACTTTGACATTATATCAATTCCAGTGTTAATGTTATTTAAAATAAATGAAAGATAATAATTAGATTCATAAAAATTTGTTCAAAATAATAAGTTTGATTCATGTTAAACCCGTTATCTGGAGTGTATTGTGTTTAATTGATTGAAATAGTTAAATCTACTGCTCCAGAGATACTATTAAAAAAATAATGATTGTATAATAATTTAAAACGCTTACATAAAAGTTCTAAATTAAATTAATTTAAAGTTATAAAATAATATTAATCCAACAAATATAGAAAATTATTATTGTTAATTCTATTAATGTAATTAATAATAAGTTAAAATTTTTGAAAAATAAATCGAATTTAATTTGAAATATACATATATGAATATAAAGGTCTTGAGTTGAATTAAGACAATTAAGAATGTATTAGGTTAAGCCCTAATTAGGATATTAAATTTAGCTGTATCTCAATAAGCTGATTTCCAATAAACCCAAGATATTCTGACTGCCTTCCTTGAGCTTATAAGCTCATAAGTGTGGGCTTATAAGCTCAAAATCTTCCAAAATCGACCACTTCAAGGGTCATTTTTCAAAAATCTGTTTTTTAAGGAAAAGTCTTATAGAGGGCTATAATGCCTATTTTATGTTAATTCTCAATTAAAGTAGAAATTATTCATTAAAATTTTATATTAATATTTTTAAACGTAATAAATTTAAGGCTGATTTAAATTCTCTATAGAGAATTTTGTTAAAAGTAATATAAGTTTAATTTTTAATGATTTTTAATAATTAAAGCCTAATAATTTCTACTTTAATTGAGAATTAACATAAAATGGGCATTATAGCCCTCTATAAGACTTTTACTTAAAAAACAGATTTTTGAAAAATGACCCTTGAAGTGGTCGATTTTGGAAGATTTTGAGCTTATAAGCCCACACTTATGAGCTTATAAGCTCAAGGAAGGCAGTCAGAATATCTTGGGTTTATTGGAAATCAGCTTATTGAGATACAGCTAAATTTAATGTCCTAATTAGGGCTTTACCTAATACATTCTTAATTTTCTTAATTCAACTCAAGACCTTTATATTCATATATGTATATTTCAAATTAAATTCGATTTATTTTTCAAAAATTTTAACTTAATTGAGAAATATTGTATTTTATTAATTCCATTCTAAATCTATGATAAATATTAAATAGGTATGTATCTAAGCATGCAAATATTTTTACCACAGTTTAGTATTTAAAGTATAATATTCTGGTTAAATAATGGTCAGTTTACTCATAAAATGCAATTAAAATAACTCTAGACAACTATGAAGGCTTGCAATTATCATAATCAATATTAATAACATTTAATTTAAATATATTTAATATAATTATAGCATTAGAATATAAAAATTTATCTAGTGTTATTTTAATTACTTTTTCTCAGTAAACTGACTATAATTTAGCCAGAATATTTCGCATTAATATAAAAAAATTAACTGCTAAAATTTCCCTTTATTCAAAAATAAATTTGAGTTATAAAAATATGAATATTTTTTTCCATAAATTACTTTATAAAATAGCTACTATCAAAATAAAATAAGAAAAGGAATTAAAGTATAATTTATTATCATTATTTAATGCTGTACAGAAATTAATACTGGGGATTAATCAGCCAGTATATAGTATAATTTTTTATGCTCTTTGTTCCCTTTATATGTGCCATGCAATCCTGTATAGAATTGTTGTTTTTTAAAGTTAAATTTAACGAACTTTAAAATCGTTTTTTAAAAATATAATTCATGATCTAAATATTAAATAATTTTTTTAATTAAATAATTTGTTATAATTATTAAATTGTTCTTATAGTATACTTAGAAATTTTAGACTGTCTGATGATTAAAATTTAGCATATTCATATTATTACATGGTTGGATCTCCTACTGGAAAAATTACTCCAATATTTTTACCAGATCCTGTAGTATGATATCCAACAAGCAAGGTGTACTATTTATTTAGAGAATTGGGAGGGGAAGCTTCCTGCCACAAAAGGTAGTTTTTTTCCCTCTTCTAAAGTTTCCTGCCCCATACATAAAAATATATAATATTTATAATTTTCACAAAATCTTTAATATCAATAATGATTTAATTATTTATTATCTAGCATCCAATATCATTTCTACTTTGATAATGATTTCATATTTTTATGAAAGGCACACTAATTATTTATTAAAAACAATTAGTTCAGCATTGTTTTTATTATATAATAAGACAAAGAATAAATATAAACCTTGAAAATTACATATTAGAAAAAGTTATTCAATAAATAAGGATGGTAATTGAACTTGGGATCTATATGTTTCTAATGCTATTATTGTCAATAATGAAAATTTGAATGTTAGGGCAGGACACTGCACGGGGGCAGGAAATTTCTCCCCCAGAGAATTAGTAAAAATATGAACTGTATAGTAAAATAAGTAGCATAATTAAAAGTAAAAATTTAAACTAATAATATAGATTTTAGTAAAGAATAAGTTCAATAAAATCAAAATTTAAACTTTAATGGTATTTTTATTAAAGTTGTGAAGAAGTGATTTTATTTTAACTTTTAACAAATTTTATCTAAATCCTAAATAAATTTAGCATACATTATCTGCACATTCTAATTTTTAATTTATTTTTATACTAATAAAAAACAAAGCCTCCTATTTGTAAATTAATATTAATTTTTTTTTAATTTTGATTTTAGTAGACAATCTTATATGTTTAGATATCTTAAAATATAAAATAATTAATATATCTTTTGGAGTTGAAGCATTAAATATCTATGAATCTGCTACCTTAAAATAGCTGAAACCCTTTTCTTGATTTATTACATATTAATACTAGTAGTAGACATAGATAGCATTTTATTATAATATATTTATTTGAAAAAGTTATAATTGTTCAAGTCAGGCCCTTAAACATCTCCCTATATAAAATATCTCATTTCCTAATTAAAAATATCCCCAAAATCTGTATCAAACATTATTTTTATGATACTCAATCCCTTTTATTTTTAATAGAATAAGTTTTTCTAAAATTCTCAAATTTCTATGGTAGTGAGAAGACATGATTTTGAGACATAGACTCATAAAATTTACTTTGTATTCCGTTTTAATTATAATTTTATATTGATAAATTTTGTATGATTATTAATGTAAATCTATAAAATCTAATAATTTAAAATTGTTTATTTCAAATCTAGCTCCCTTAATTCTAAAAAAAATAAATATAATATTTAGATAATTATTTTTTAAATATATATACTATTTTTAATTGCAAGACATTTAAATAAAGTAGTTTTTATAGCAATTTATTTTAAAATAGAAAAAGAAAATTAATTTTCATTTAGTGCTATTAAATTAAACTATACATTATAAATTTAAATATTTTTAATTTTTATGAAAATAGCATATAATCAAATATTTAAATTAAAAACATGAAAAATAATGTCAGACTTTAATTTTTTAATTAAGAGAATTTTGAGAGTTATTTTTAAATGAATATATTGTATTCAAAATATGTGATCATAAAATTACTATCAAAGCATGTATTTAAACTTATAAAATGCCTTTGTTTTTTCCCATATTAAATCTATAAGGGGGATTTAAGTTAATTTGTGTGTAGTAGTTCATGCTGGAGTTTTTTTATTTAACTAAATTAAATTATTTACATGATAAAAATTGTCAAAAAAGGATGGATGGGTTCTTAATTTTTTATAGAAAGGTTATCTAGTATATGACTTATAATTAAATTATCATTGTCATTTCCTATACTAATTCCTCCACATTAAATAAATGAAAGAATACATAGTTTAAATAAAAGTTAATTATTTATAATAAATAAATCATTACACCATCATTTTATAATAAATTTATATTTATACCATACTATATTGAGGGCTAAACTATTTATACAAAGAAATTGTTGCATAAAATAAACCATTATAGATTTACTTGGATTATCAAAAAATATGAACATCAATTTCTTGTTATTGTATATTTAATTTTTTAAAAATAATAACTTTAAATATAATGAATAAAATACTATTTGAATTTAATTACATTAAGTTAAATTAGACAATAGTATCTTTATCAAAAGCTAAGTATCCAATAGCTTGAGGACTTCCAACCTCTTATACTTCATTGCTCACACAGCCATAAACTGAACTAAAAATACAAATAGTATATAATAATTTCTTTAAGGAATAAGTGATTAACTGAGGAAAATTAGAAAATCAGATAGATTCTTGAATTTTTATAAATTTTGAATTACTATGAATAATTATAACTTCAAATTATTTAGTTTTACTATATGAACATTAAAATAGATAAAAAAGAGAAAAAAAACATAAATAAATTTATATAACTTGGTTGAGATTGAATTCTTTTGCACTATTTAATAAAAAAAAAGAATTATTTTAATAATAATGTCCAAGGATTTCTAATAAATTTCTATTATTTTAATGTTATAATAAATATTGATAAGATAAAATTATATTTTACTTATAGTTATAAACATGAATTATATATTTGAACTACTATCTTTTGCTGCGAGATCTAAAGTTTTAAATTTTATCTTAAAAAATAAATAGAATTATAAATATTTTAATAAAATAATATCCATTATGCTTGTATCTATGCAATTATAATTATTCAATGTAAAATATTTTGTATAGGTTAAACCGTTTATATCTCCTGAATCAATTCTTGCCAACAAAATTTATAATAATATTAAAGCAATAATATAGGTTTTTATTTAAAATTTTGCTTATAAATATATATATATATATATATATATATTAAATACATTTAAAATTTATTCACATTTAATTATTATTAAATTTTACTTTTAAATTTTTAATATATATATTTATTATATAAAATATATGTAGTTCCATGTGGAAGAGGGTTTGTAAGTCTAAATAAAATCATTATATTATTATATTATTAAATCATATTTTTCTCATATTTAAAATTACATGCTAACTTATCAAGTGGCTTAAATTGAAAATTTAAATTATTCACAAATCAGTTTTCATATATGTTGTGTAGGATGCATTTATATTAAATAAAACTTTAGTATTTATAAAAAATATACTTAAAGAAATTCAAATTATATCAATAGATTTATAATTCTTAAATAAAAATTAAAATTAAATTTGTTTTGGTTATAGAAATGTAATTTTTTTAAATATATAAGCAGATAAAATTATTTTTTAAGTTATAGTAGTTTCCTTAAATTTAAAGAAATAATAAAATAATTCTCATTCTTCCTCCTAAGAAAAGATAATTACTATAAGGATCTCTTTATATAGCCCTATTTCTCAATATAAAATTATAATAATTTCTCATTATTTTTATATAATTTACAAATAATTTTTTGTTGCAATAATTTGATAGTACTTTCCAGGCGCAGATGTATAGTATTCAAAGAATTAATAATATTATCAAATATTAAAATATTAATAATTAATTAAACATTTTTTTATTTACTGATTATGTGTAATTCACTTTTCTAAATCCAGGATCCATTTTTGTGATTATTTTTATTTTAGATTATTAAAATTTGTTTAATTTTTAATATAATATATATTTTTCATATATAATATTAAAAATTAAAAATTAATATTTTCATTTAAGCTATAAATTGAATTTTTGTTATAGCTTTTGAATTATTAATAAAATACCAAAGATTGGGAAATATTATTTATTGTTAGAAATACAAACTGCCCATAATTATATATTTAACATATTTTCATTAATAATTAACTTAAAAAGTTAAGTAAAGGGTCGGAACGAGGAGGGACAGTAGAACCGTTCTAATCAAGAGGCAAACATTTTTGTCTCACTAGTCCGAAAAGCGAACTTCCCCCAGCTGGATCGTAGGATCCAGAGGTGCGTTTTAACAAAGAAGTACATACATACTCACGAGTGGCCATAATCATAGAGTATGTCAGATTTGACACCCTTAAGTCAGTACATTCTTTTAGCAACCGTTCATAACCCAGCTAGGTACTAAACGTAACCCTAGCGCAACTGGAGCACTCACTCAATATTAGATTTTCTTAATTTTCGAATTGATTATCTAGAGTCCAGCCACAATCAATCAACACAAATTGACGAGCTTACGTCCAATTAGCTCGTTTACCCAGCTCCAAACCAACCACCCAAAAGTCCACTCTCCTGTTCATGATGACATTTTTACCTTCAACTAGGCATGAGGCCTGACCGAACAAATTCAGTCATATAGTTTTAAACATCTCTCAAACAGTACCATACCTATAAAAAGTCTTAACAAACAAATAAGACCGCCGAACGCCGTCACTAAAAACCTCATAACACAATCAATCTCTTTCATTAACAGATTCCTAACCTCAGAAATGACTCTACAATCAAGACATCTACCACCATTTTCCCTATTACATAAGGGAATACACAAAGATACGTTTTGGAAGGAATCACTCCCTAATTTTCTCTACAAATCAAAACCCCAAAACCCTTTCAGTAGTTTGATTGAGTTTTTGATTGATAAAAGTAGACTATTAGTGCATACTTTATTAGGGTTTTAATAGGGTTTATGTAGAGGTGTAATGTTTAAATGTTAGTAATTTAAGTGAGTATATGCGAGGTTTGGGGTCAGTTTATGACATTGAGTATATAGATTTATTGTTTAAGTTGCGTTATGGGTGCGATGATTGTAGTGATCAACTCAAACCTATCCTTAATTACACATCTATAGCAAGACTGCTCCATAAATCTCCGGCAACTGTGAGGTCTCACTGTCTATTAGCATTGAATTTAAAGAAATAGCAACTTAATTCTAAGCCTAAAAGACCTCTTAAATTTTAGCAGCATCATATCGACTATCTTATTAATGATAAGACTCTTTAATACTGGGCTCATTTCTCTCTAGCCTAGAGGGCTGTGATGTTTCATCGCCAATTTCCTGAGCTTCATATCTCTGCTTAATCTATAGCGAACATATCTAAAAAGAACGGAATATCTTAAAAGACAGTCAATCGCATTAAGAGAGTGATTGACTTTAA
>ARYC01010092.1:0-15398 GCA_000711775.1 Oxytricha trifallax | reverse complement strand
ATGCAAAGTGAATTATCTTGCGAGCTTATAAAAAAATATAGAAGGGGGGGTTCTTTGTTGCTCCACTCCATTTTAAAAATCTAATTCGTTACCATAAGAAATATTTTTTACCCCAAAATCCTATAACAGTACCACAATATATTTCCAAATTCTTAGTCAGTGCTAGTTCAGTATTAGTTATTATTGACCTATCTGATCATCCGATTCCACATAGAGAGTATGATTTTTATTAAATTTTCTTTTTCATCTTCTTAAAATGATTATTTCATTATATCTCAATCACATTACATTAAGGTTTTATTAAAAATCACATATTTCCACTTTCAAATTATTTTTTCAATTTGACATATATTTGTTAAATTTTTAAAAATCTAATTATTAAAATAAGAACGAAGATTGGAAATTAAAAACGTCATATATTGTTTGCTTGATTAATTTTTATTATGAAATACACAAATTATTGGGTAAATCTGATTTATATGCTAGATATTGTTAATTCAAGCTAATAATATTCTTCGTTCTTAATTTAATAATTAGATTTTTAAAAATTTAACAAATATATGTCAAATTGAAAAAATAATTTGAAAGTGGAAATATGTGATTTTTAATAAAACCTTAATGTAATGTGATTGAGATATCATGAAATAATCATTTTAAGAAGATGAAAAAGATAATTTAATAAAAATAATACTCTCTATGTGGAATCGGATGATCAGATAGGTCAATAATATCAAATAATGAAATTGCAGGGAGTTAGGATTTGGAAATATATTGTGGTAACGATATATGATTTTGAGGTAAAAAATATTTCTTATGATAACGAATTAGATTTTTAAAATGGAGTGGAGCAACAAAGAACCCCCACTTTATTTGAGTCAAACTGAATTGAGATGATATAATGATTATAGATTTTTTATAAAATATTCATGAAACAAAGCTTTAATGTTAAAATTATGATTATAAATGAGCAAATCATAAAATAATATATTTCCTATAGAGCTAAAAATATTGATTAAGAAAGTTGAAATATTATAAAAAATAATTTAAATGCTATTATTTAAAACCATTCACTTTAATTTATATTATTTTCTAATTACCTTCTATTTTTATTTTATTTATCACAAATTTAAAAATAAGTATATATAAGAAAACAAAAGTCTCCATCAAAGCCGACAACTCTTCACAAAACCCAGAGTCACCTAATCTTTAAACCTAATATTTATTTGTTCTAAGAACTACTAGAAACTAATAAGAACCAGTTTCATATATTAGGATATAATGAAGAAATAAAATGCTATTAATAAATAATTTTAAATCTAACAGCAATATTCGATATGGAAAATCTAAAGATTAAAGGTAAATGGTGCCCAATTTGCGACATTATTGATTGTATGGAGAAAATATTTACTTTATTTTAAATAACCAAATTGTTCAAAATTAACTCAAAATCATATACTATTTACGAAGAAACTACTGTAAATACATCCTCAGAGATGAAGCATATAATTTAACAAATTTGATTCTTCAATGAAGAAAATTTTTATATTGAGCAGATCAAGAAGCACAGATAACAATGAATAAATATAAATTTAAATGTTTTAATAAAAAAGATCAAATCGAAGTGAAATTCAGAGAAATGATATAAATTAATAATAAAGGGCTTATCCCTTATAATCTTATGTGAGCATTGTGTTAAATTATGAGATCAAGAAATTATTTAAACATATAATAAATAAAACAGCATACATTTAATATTCACAAACTAAAATACATTATAAAAAATATATAATAAAATTATATGGAGCTTTATTTCGATTCTCAAAGTTTTAATTAAATTGAACTTATTCGCACTTAATCGCTATATTTATTTTGATTTTTCAATTTATTTCTGATTCTGTGAAGAGACAGAAAAATGCTGATTTATTTTCTTGGGTAAAAAAAGTTTTGATTCTTATTGTGATCATTATTGATAAATATTAAAACGCAGCTAACTCACTCTTAAATATAGTTTATTAAAAATTTAAAAATTTAAAAAATAACAAGCTAAGATAATTTAGAAGTATTGATTTAACTGTATTACAATTCTCAAAATTATAAATATTTTCTTAATTATAGTAAAGAAGCGAAAATATGTTTGATTTTTAAAGTGGTTATACAGAGATATTGGGAAATATTTATCAATATTAATTTTAATTTAATTATTAGAAATATAATGATTTAAGTTTTCAATTCACATTTTGATTTCATATATTTATGATCGATATTAGATTGCAGAGACCTCATAGTGATAATATTATTTTATTATAATTATTGAATTATGCCTCCAATTGAAGTCAGTTATCTAGCTGTCTCAATGAGATAAAATTGTACAGCCAATAATAAAGCCAATCAGAATTTTAATTCAAGATTGAATGAATCAATAATATTTAATTTAACAAAATTTAACTCCCACTAATTTTGCTTCTAAAACTTTTATTTAAATTAATTTCCCAATCTCGGATATATTCTTACAATTATTTAAATTAAAGATGTGAATCTGCAAGTTCCTTTTTACGCTCTTTATTGTTGGGGCCATTTATATATTTATATTAGATACTCAAACGTTTTTAAAAATTCAAATAATCTTATGATTGTTGGAGAAAAAAAATGTGAACTTGTGAGACTTTAAGAAAATACAATTCAATGTTGAAAATTGCTGTTTATAATGTATGCTAATTCTGAGTTGTTTTGATTATTTTCGCTACGAATTAAATATTTCCAGTTACTATGTATTTTGGATAATTAATTCTTTTTTTATTTCCACTTAGAAATGTCTTATATTACTTAAATCAATGGGAGATATAAAAATTTGAGATTTTAATCAAATTTCTATAAGATTCATGTCAAGGAAAAGATAAACTGATGTCACTAATTCAAATTTTCTATTAGTCAAATTAAACAGAATAATAGCATAAAGTCGTCCTTATGTTTTTGATTCTTAGGCATAGATATTACTCTGGGAAGTGATTATTTGCATTTATTTCTTCATATTAGATTACAATATTTGGATGATGTCTTGAAATAATATTGAGTAGAAAGCTAATCGCTTCTACCAATGGTCACCCACATTCCAAGAGAGAATATGGCACTTTAATATTGTCGGAAATCATCTTTTTAGTTCTATTTAGTTCAACTTAAATTAATAATTATGCTGTCCTAAAATGGGATCTAGTGAAATCAAATTTTTTTATAAATAGAATGTTTATCTAGAAAAAAGGAATTTTTTTCATTTTTATAATATTTTAACAGCAATAGATCTCGATACAAAGTTCTTTCAATTGAGTTTATGTTTTAATTAAAGAAACTATAATTTTAAATAATTATAATTGACAATGTTCCTTTGAATTTGCATTTTTGCTTTTCTCTTAAATCAATAAATATATTATTAGTAACTACATTCTTTAAGTTATTTCAAGTTTTCCCATGAAAATCCTAAATTTCTTAGCTCAATCGAAAGCGTTGTAAAAATATGCTTTTAAACACTCAACTGAATTTTTGAATTTACTTTTAATAGAAAATATGTTGATATTAATTTCATACTTGCGCATTAAATTAAATAATGATGAGCTAAGAAAAGTATAAAATCTAGAACTAAACTTATCTTTTAGTCCTTGAGTAAAAATGGTTCTAGTATTACGATTGTGATATTCTTATTAGCATTATTTGGAAATACTAATTCTAATGTCTTATATTTAAAAGTTTAGAGATTTTCAAAATTAAAATAGCAATAAGCAAATGTATAATTTATTATAATTATATCCATTCTAATATATTTTCACTTAAGCGATATCAGTAAAATAATAATTTAAATATATAAAGTTTAAAATTATTTCTTTAAGCTTTAGTTTTTCAAAATATTATGCAAAATCTTAAAATTCTAATATATTTTAAAGAGTGAAAAAATTGTCTTAAATCCTTGAGGAAATAAATGATATTTAAACAATTATTTATAAAAATATTTATTTTTTTATTGTAAGTATAATAAATAATTTTAAAGAGTCATAGTAGCTTTTTACCTTAAATTATGGAATTGTTATATAACAGTTTATGCTTCCCCTAGCAAATCATTAAAACTTTATCTTCATATTTCAGCTTGCATTGAACTAAATTTATATATTTTTATATAATAATTACTTCTTTATTTAGCAAATTGATGTCTTGAACAAAATAAAGGTTTATATAAATTTTGGATAATTTATAATTTATATTATTCAACTTTATCATACTCAGTTTAATTATCATCCATATAATAATCATCGATAGTATAGTAACTACTTAGCTTTAATATCAGTATTATCATTAAAATGTTTTCTAAAATTGTAAAAATTCATTGATAGATCTAAACCACTTATAATTTAGTAATATGATAAAGAATCATTGTGCTTGAATTTTACTTTTTTTGTAATAAATACTGTTTGATTATATTTATTTTTAAATGATTAAAATAAAAGTTATTAACCTCCAGGCTTTATTACTAGTTATATTAAAAAATATAGTTATTAAAAACTTGTTTATTTTTAATGCTTTTTTGAGTAGTTGTTGTGGAGCTTAAAGCTGCACCAACAATAATAACATCAGGTTACATCAAAGACAAAGATTTTGTAGTATTCTCTAAATAAGATTCAAAATGAAATAAATAATAATCGTCGCTGAACTTTATTGAAATGACACTAAATAATTATTGTTTGATACTCTACGGAAATTAATACTGGGGCATGAGCCAACCAAATAGATTTAATCGTCATATATTTAAAATTTAATTTTTGATACAACTGACTTAACCTATCCAATAGGAAATCTGTCCATATTCTGAACGAAAAGCTTAGGAGTAGTGCTCGTTCAACCATAATGCCTTCATGTAAGTGATTTACGATTATATCGCTACATTGCTGTCTCTCTGGTTGTGTTTCACTAACTGCAATTCTAAGAATGACATTGTTAGGTTAAACCCCTTCTTGATATACTTGTTGTTTGGCTTTACCTATGGAGTAAATGCCGATTTACATTCTACATAAGTTTTTCCTTTCTTTTTTTCAATTAATATAAACCACTTTGAGATCCGAGCAATCTGTCTCTTGACTTTTAAAGTTATCCTTGTTATGCTTCACTTCGATTCCAAGAATAGCGGCACCATTCAGTTTCAATATTACTTGGATGATCATCGATCAATGATATTGTTTTCGTGGTCTCTCTAAACCTACTATGATGTATTTTGAGGAAATTCTCAAATCCGGGACTTACCTAAGTTTCCAACCAACGAGGTGCTGGATTTGGTTCAAACATACCACCTCGTCGAAACTTATATGCCTATAAAATAAATATATTCTAGAATGATTTTACAAATATATTTTTTAAATTAAGGCTCTAATTTGTGCCATTCACTCCTTTTTTGTTGTTGTTGTTTTTTCGTTGAATCATTCCCCTAAATGAAAATTTAGAACTTTTCAATATTCATGATTTATAATAGGAAATTGGTAAATTAAAATTAATAATTAAAAATCAAAATGGAAAATGTTAGACAAAGATGACTTCTTCAAAAATTTTTTATGTTAATTTTACGTTCTGATTATTTTAATACTCTTTCAGTATACATAGAGATTTTAGGAGAGAGGCTTCATCAAGATCAGAAATTAAAATAAGAAATATTTATTGAGCTGATGTATATGTTTATGAAGGTGGTTTGAAAGATGACAATGTTGTCTGTTTTTACATTTCTGTTAGGTTAATTCTAAACTTAATTATGTAATTAATTTTCATTTTGAATTAAAGTCTTCCTCTTATTTTTCATAATTATATAACATGTAAAAAGTTATAAATTATTTAAGTTTTATAATATTTACTCTCTTGATTTAATTTAAATATTTTTTTATTGTATAGATCATAAATTGTTGGAATCTGCGAAGTAAAAGTTGAATGATAACACTGAATTCACCGGTATTGTCTCTAACATAATCACCTTCTAGTTTAATAGTTAGTAATTCACAAGCCCTACTGTTGTTTCTAAAATAATTGTATAATTTATCCTTCTTCCAACAATCATTAGTTATCAAATAGTAATTGTTAATCTGATTTAGAGAGAGTCACCTCATGCTCAGGCAAGTTGTTAATTTAAGAGGGCTTTACAATAATAATCTCCCTGTTATTTATCCACTTGTTTAGGTAAAATATAAAGATATGAATGTTACTTGGACAATTCTATGTGTTTTTAGTGTGAAATAATAGAGTTGCTAAGGCTAATGTCAGGAAACCGCGAAAAATCAATTATAAAAAGCTGCAGAAGAATTTTATCCCAAAATGAAAATAAAATCTGAATGTTATTTAAAAATAATAACTTGTGAATAAATGAATAAACACATCAAGAATTACTTGTAAAAAAATAAAAGTTCGTTTTTTGTTATTTTTATTATATAAATATGTAAGATAGGTATATTCAAATAAAATTAAAATTCTATGATAATTTTGCTTGCTTGATCTTTGAAATATTAGTAAATAAATTTAGAATAAAAATTGCAAATGTTATATTGTGGGAATACATTCGATTTGGGAAAATGAATTAAATTTAAAATTAATTAATTATTAATTACCTTCAGTTTTGTTTTTGTAGAATGTCTCCAAGCCCTGACAATATTATACTCTCTGGATAGCGCATTAAATTTAAGATGGTGGTTGTTATTGCTATAATGATTTTATCTCTTCTCCTAAGCGAGAAAAACCTCTTTTACTATTTTTGGGAGTTAGCTCAAAATCAAAATATCTCGCTTCCTGTTATGATTCAGGAATATTGCCAATAGTAAAGTCCAGCTAAATTGCGGGATCTACCGTAGAATCCATTTATTTTTCAATTTAGAGTCACTTTGGATTTGATAACTGCCATGATTTTAATATTTAATTAATGTAATTTAAATTCATTTTCCCAAATCAAATGTATTCCTACATACTTAAAACACCTTGATTCAAATAACACTAAAAATAAGGGTAATTAAGATGATAATGAAGAAGAACTAAAAGAAGAAATTACTTGCTTATGGTTGATTGATGAAACATTGTTACCTTGTTGGTTTATAGTTTTTTATAGATGGGCAATGAATAATTTTAATTGGTAGAGATAGTTTTCGATATAAAAATGATCCTACTAAATATATTTAATATTGCCTCAATCAATTTTAATTTATAATCAATTAATAATCTCACATTTATATATTATTATAATAAATTCTTTTTCAAATATTAAACTTGATCTCTTTGTACTTAACACCTTATTTTTTTCCATCTTTTTCGAATAAGGTTTACATCATTAATATCTAGTTAATTTTAATTTATATATTAGAATAAAAATCATGCAATGGTTTTAATTATCTAACAAATTATTATAAATCTTTAATCATCTACTGAGTTTAGCATTAAATATCTTATATTTAATTACTAGAGAATTGTTTTTTCTTCGAGTAATAATATATCTCTTGTGTTTCTTTTATTAAAGGAAGCGTTTTCTTATAATTCTGATTTCAATATCCACCATTAAAAAAGATAGTTTGTGATTTTGCTTGCAAAAACAAAAATAAGAATAAAACAGCAGTGAATTATTCATAAAATATAAGTAAACAATTGGATATAACTTTCTAATGAGATAAAAATGTTAAAATAGCTGTAAAATTAATTATTATTTATAATTATTAATAATGTAATTTACCATATTATTAGATATTTATGTAAGTGAGAAATTATACAACATTTATATTTTATAATGCATATAATGACTGTGTATTTATATAATTAACTTTATAGTATTATAATTTTTATTCACATAATAAACGTTTCCCTTTAAAACGTGCTTAAAAATATTATTATATTGATTATCAACATAAAGTAACTAGATACAAATCTCACCCTAAATATTAATTAAATATGAGATAATGATTGATAAAATAAACATATGATAATTTGATAATTTGTTAGAACACATATTGTTAATAATGATTTTATAATAATATATAATGAAAATGTTTATTTTTTATGAAATTTATTTAATATAACATTTTCCTCTATCTCTAAATAATAAATTCTTAATTAAAAAGGATGAGCTTTATTATATTAAATAAATCTAAGAATCAATAAAATCATTAAATTAAGACTATATGTTGAATATTTATAATTTCCTCTTGACTATGACCTTAATCAAGCTTAAATTAAAAAGTTAAAGAGGGTCTGCTTTATATAATAAATAAATGATTTCTAATTATTTGACAATCAAGTAATTTAAAAGTTTAAATTTAGTATATGTTTGAAGCTTGTTCTAATTAATTCAAAAGTTATTTAAATACATAATTAATTTATCATTTGCTGTAACTTAAGTAAATTCATTTATTAAGACTTTCCTTAAATATTATTTTATGATGTGTCTTGTTTTAATAATTTTAAAATAAAAAAAGACTGATTACCTCATCAGCCTAGTCCAAAAAAATATTATATATTTATTGAAAATATTATTTTTTCTGTCCTTTTTTAATAGTAGAAATTTAAGCAATTATGAATGAATTTTTGATTTCTAATTTTGACAAGAAAGCTATATAAATATTAGAATACTTGGCATTTCTTATAAATCAAAGTAATATTTTAGCGTTTTGAAAAAAGGAACCTTGTATTTCAAAAAATTTCATTTTTCTTGATAAAACTCCAAGATTAAATTTTAAGCAATTATCGTGAATTTATTATGGAATAATTTTAAATTAATAACAATAACAAGTAAAATAACATTTCTTCTATTTAGGTAATATTTGCATAATAAAAGAATTTAAGTCTAACTAACAATTGCATTTAGAAAACAAAAATGAAACCCTTAAGCTTAAAAATTGAAATTATAGACATTAAAATTATTTAACACAAATGGCTTTTAAATAAATCATATATTTGAAGTTTTTACCTCTACATAATTAAATCATTATCAAGCAACCATACCTCCTTAAAAGGTGGAGCTAGAATATACTAAGGCTTATATACTAAAATATTCTCAAGTATTGCAAAGAAGATTTTAGCCTTACTTGTGATTATAATAGCTCGTGTTAATATTCTTGTCACGCTTCTCCACTTTGTTTTACAAGATATTAATCTTAATGTAGATGTGATCGCCATCTAATGTTATATCAAATCAAGGTCAATATGGTACTCGGGGGTGGTCTCCAGCTCATCTCAGGGTCTTCAACGTTTAAGCTCTACTGTTGTTAAAGTACTCCATTTCAATTCTATATCAATTCAATTTATATGAATTATTTAATTACTCTTAGATTGGTTATGACTTAAAATTTAATAAAACCTTTATATCGAATTATCATTTTATAAAATTTTAAGATATTTATTTTAGAACATTTGGAACTTTTTTCTCATGATATCCTGAGTAAAATACGTCCAAATCACAGGAAAGAAGGTTCATTCGACAGCCCTTCTTTCTAGGAAAGCATTCAACTCTCAAAATAACAGATTTAATTGTTGATGAAGCTGGAAGTGATTTGGATTTTCTTATTTATTAATTTAAATAAATTAATAAAACTGAATTATTTGTTATTGGTAATTATCCATTTATTCCACAAAATTTACCCATTCTCAGACATCTTGTAAATTCAATTTTTTAAGTGCATCAACCAAGGAATATTTGAGTCTCTGGTAAACAACCTCATATGAGATGTGATAGTTGAATTATTTAACACTGATATGGGTATCGAGAAGATTTCATTGGCGGATCCTCAAGGAGTAGATACTTTTTCTGCAATCTCATAAGAAAATCTTCTTGAACTATTAAGCTTGACATCTTAAGTTGTAAAGAAGCAAGGCGGCACTTTTGCAGATATTAATTAGTCTTGCTGTAATGTAAAAACATATGTACGCACCTGTTGGAATATATTTTAAGCTCTTCATTAATCAATTAAATAAAGCAAGCGATCTTTAAAACTGAAGGTATCGAGAGTTTTCCAAGATAGTTGAGGAAGTTACTAGGTTTAATATAAATGATTAATTAGGAACGAGACGCAAATAAAACCTATAATGAATTTCAACAAGGTGGTGCAGTATTTGTTCCTGAGTTTTGTGTTAAATAGCAACAGGCTAGCTGATCAAATTACTTTATAATCTACAACAAATATGAGTCGTGGATCTATTAATATAGCCTCTTATTAAATTATTTTCATCTTTTTTCCATTAACAGAATCATACTAATCGATGTTGTAATAATATCTACCAGAGTCAACGTTGAAATAGTAAATTGCAACAAAAGAAAATTATTTTTATATGCCCCCATGCTTAAGATTTCAACAGTGACGTCTGCTATTGTTATAAATATAATTAAATAATAAGCTTGCAATGCTTAGTAAAGGTATTCAGTCTTTTAGTTAACTTGGAGAAGTGACTATAATTCAAGCAATATCAATTTAAATATAATTAATTATATGTAAATAGAGGGCCCCCAACTAAATTTACATCTTCATCTAATTAAATGATTTTTTATCCAGCGAATTGTATTTAATTCGCTGAAGATTAATAAATTTACTAAGTCTAAAAAGAGCAAACCTGATAAGATGCCTATGCATAAAAGCGAAACTTTCTCTGAGTGCACTTATAGCTAAATTTGTACACTTTTTTTTCACTTTTACTAAATCACTCGACATTATAAACCCATCCTTTTCATCACAGAAAATGAATAAAATTTGATTAGGTTATCATTGTTAGCGAATATTCCTTTAATTTATGATTATTGCTATTAAACTAATAAACTTAACTAATTAAAAATATATAATATAATAATAGTTTTTAAAACAGTAGATGGGGTTTTTGAGAATGAAAAAATAAACCTCATAATAATTAATTTAATTATTTAGCTTTAAAACATATTTATATATTGCATATATAAAGTGTAATAAAGTTAAAGAACTCTGAAGCAATCTCAAATTTTAGAGATTCTTATTTTGATTGAATGTTTTATTCATTTTTAAATTTTTAAAATTTCAGATCAATATACTCATCATATTCCCAGGTAGCATTGCTATAAGATTTGGGGCTAGAGAATTTAAAATTTGATAAAGATTAATGATCTAACGTAATTAATAATAAGTATTTTTTACTGTCTTGTTATGATAGCAAGTATAGGTTGTCATTTAATTATCTAAACCAATTTTATTTATAACTAGTCTTTAAGGTTATGATTTTGATTTATACCTTAGAGTTTTATGATTTCGATTAAAGATTCGATTGATGCTTTAAGTATTGAAATTAATTTCTTAGGTTGTTTAAGATTTTTATATTTATTAAAATATTTTTAAATCATTTTTAATTGTGATATTATGGTATTATATAGAGCGAGACAGGACTTCAAATCTTTTCTTATTTACTTTGTCTACAAGTTTAGTTTCTCTTGAGATTCGATGGTCATTTTAACACCTTGATGATTAAGAGATTCCCTCAGTAAATTATCATTCTATAGTCACTAATGAATATCTCTTATAATACAGTTGAATCTAAATTTAAATCTTATATTTAGAGTTTTTGATGGTTATATTAAAGAGTTTCAGATCTTTAACAAGATTATAATATTGTTAAAAACTTTATATTTAAATCCAAATTTTTTAAAGTTCTCTTTGCTTCTCAAATGGACGAATAATTGCTGCTTAACATTTCTCGAGTAGAATTTTAATCCTAGAAAATCTTGACAATTGTCCACGATAGCTTAATAGGTTGATCCTAAATAATCTTCCCTATTACTAAATACTCTGAGTTATTATATTGTTTATTCTTAGATTCTTAGCCTTCTTGTCAACTGTATGTTCGTTGGTTTGAATTATGTACAAACATTGCTTTCTAAGGAAAGTAAATTTCGATTAAGATACTGAGGTATATTTATATAATGATGGCTTTGTATTTAAAAGAAAGCTCTTTAATTTAATAAGACTTGAATAAGCGTGAGATTTTATAAAATAAAAAATTGATAGATTTTAGAAAATGAAAGATTGGCATTTTTAGTTTCTCTGCTAAATCTACTGATTTAAATAGCTAAGATTGTAATTAAATCTTTTTATTGAATCTTACATTAATATAATTGGGATTGCAAGTTGTGATTTAATTATAAACAAGATTTTTTCAATTTAACGGTTATTTGTTTTTGAAGGGATTCTTTAAGTTAAATGTAGATTTATTTACTTACTAGCAAGAATAGTTTGAATCATGCCCAGATTCTAGAAACTTGTGGATTGTCTTAATACTGTTAGATTTATTTCTAATAATTTTTAGATCTTATTGAGGCTAGATAAGAATAATGATAATCCTGAAAATGTCTAAAAATTTCTCATAGATTTAAAGATTTTTGTATAGTTATCGCAATCATATATTTTATCATTCAATTGCCTTAGATAACTTGCTTTCCTTAATTAATATGCTGATCTTTTGATTTATTAGGAAAATTTCTGGTTTGGATTATTCATTCAGGAGTTCCTCGTTTAAAGGATTCCATTTTAAAAGTTTTCTAATTAAATGCCCTTAATTTTATTTAAACAATAAATATTTTATAAAATTTTTACCACAATCTTTAATTAATTTAAAAGCTAAAAAAAATCATATATTTTAATTAGTCTTGAGAGTTATATCTTAAACTATTCAGATTAATGAGGTATTCATTTAAATTAAAAATTAAATTAGAGAATCCTGCTTAATAAATAAAATAGGATTATTAGAATTACAAATCATATTTGTCTTTTATATCTCTAAAAATTAGTTTTAAGAAATTTATAATTCCTTAAGACTTTTACCATTATATAATCTTTAGATAAAAATTATAAAAGTTTTAAAATATGGGAATGTAAATTGACTCTAGAAAAAAATAAAACTAATTAATCCCATTAAATTAATAGTAATATAATACATATTCACTATTTATTCATTTAAATTAGTGAACTTTAAATTATTTTCCTTATCTGTCAACTCTGTTCGCATAGATAAACTTAATTTGTGCGGATAGAAAAAATACTCGAGTTTTGAATAGATAGAAGTAAATAAGTTCCCGGACTACCAGGAACTGTCTATTTAAAGTTGTAACCCTTATTATTATTATGCATGAATTTTTGAAATTAAATTTTTGTAATTAACAATGAAATAACGTAATAAAATTATACATTTCTAAATAATACTTAAAATGAAGTAAAAATAAAATGAATTCTCTTAAACCTCTCATATCTAAGTTGCAATTTACCTCAAAAACTTATGAAGTAAGTAATTAAGTATCGTAAATTTTACTTTTTTAATACAACATACTTCTGAATATAAGCTTTAGTATATTAGAACTAAATTTATTCATACTAATATCAAAATAGAATTTGCAATGAGCGCTGCTCTAATTTTTATAGGTTTTCAGTATAGAGAAATAATTATAAATGTACTATAAATCTTCTAATTTACTGCTACAATATTATATCTTTATAGCAATTTAGCAAGTATTCATAAAAATTTATCTTAAAAATACAAAAATCAAACTTAATATAAGCTTTCTAATACAACTAATGCTAGTGTTTAGGAAAAATATCATTTTTTGCTTATTTTATAAAATTAAGTTGTATTTTAATTTACATATTTTTAATTAATGGCTGTTTTGATTTAAAAATGTATTGTTTTTCCTATTGTTTTGTATTTTATCAATTATTAAAAAGATTAAGATAGAATGTACCTCTCTATTCTTGAGTAAGACTATGGTTATTTTCTAGAGAAAATGTTCTTCATTACCACTATGAAAATTATTAAGAAAGAATAATTAGGATAGGCGATCAATCATGCTTATCAGATAAGGTACATAAAGGAGTATTATCCAAGAAAAGAATGAGATTGTGAAATTTAATTGGCGGTATTGCTTATTTATTAGGCACCCCTAACTTATCTCAAGTAATTATTCGTTGGATAAACTTTAGAGGAAGGTTATTGAAGAGATTCTTCATAAGAAATAAAAGGCAGATTTGAGGACAAAAGTCATAAAAAGAAATAATATGAAAATTAATAATGACATTTATTCTTTTTATTCATTTATATTATTTATCAAGAAATGTTACTAAACGCAATAGATTAAATGATACTAATTTGCATATAATAAACTATTAACAATGCGCTCTAGAAATTAAATTAATGGATTTAAATTGAATAATTTTAGCTTATTTAAATGATTAAATTAATAGTATATTTATAAGATTAATTTATCTTAATTAAAAAAAATAAAAATTATTTTTTAAACTTAATTATTATGAAAACTTATTCATTTTCTTTAAGTTAATCCTTTTGCTATCTGCTATTTTCAAAAAATCTGCAATTTTTTGAAGTTTTTTTTTAAAAAAAAAATAAATAATTAATAATTTGCTATCAGTCCCATTTAATTACAGCAATACTTCAGCTTGAAGCATAGTAATCCTACTGCTCTATACTATATATAATTTTGCTCTGCTCTAGAGAGATTATTCATATACACTTCAATTTTCTGAATCTAAAACAACTACTTTATCTCAACGAATATTTAATGGACGCCTGATGTTAAATATATTTTTTTATGCTAAGATGAATTCGTCTTTGATTTCAAGCTAAACTGCAATTAAAGCATTTGACAACATATCTTGTAATCAATTCCATGAAAATGGATACTTACAAGTTGTAGCTATGATAATTTTAACTGCATTTAAAGAAAAATCAATGTCCCATAAACAATTATAATCTTGGATCCAGAGATCCACAAAATCTAGGGCTCTTTACAGCATATTGAGTGGTAAATATTAAGAGAAGAAAGAGCATAAAATTATACTATAAACTGGTTAGTTAATCCCCAGTGTTAAAAAATAATAATAATAATAATAATAATAATAATAATAATATAAACTTTGATCCCAAGGATTGTTAAGTGCAAACCCTCTTTAATTTTTTATATTAAAAATATTCAAATATTTAAACTAATTCAAGCTCTTTGTTGTTTTAACTAATTTTATAGTATGTACTTTTACCAACCAATCAATAATCATTAGAAAATAAGAATGCTTGAGAGATTTTGAATTCTTGGAAGAGCTTGATAAAGAAAAAGATCATATTATTTGCGACTCTTTAAATTATAATTTTAAGGCTATCTAAAAAATTAAAAAAATAAGATAATCATAGATTTGTATTAGTCTGCGTAATTTTGAATTTTGGTTAAACTTTCATATTGAACTTATGATTTGTTATTTATAATAATATCATATGAGGTTTACGAACTTATACATATTAATGTATGGAAAGATTTATTTTATCTCATTCTAATCATTTTAAATCAATTATCAAACCAATGTTGACATACTATTGATATTCAATTACTAATTATG